>CM038669.1:460255918-460415918 GCA_021605145.1 Aegilops bicornis
CTATCATCACGGCCGGACTCCAAGACTATGAAGATACAAGATTGAAGACTTCGTCCCGTGTCCGGATGGGACTTTCCTTGGCGTGGAAGGCAAGCTTGGCTATACGGATATGCAGATCTCCTACCATTGTAACTGACTTTGTGTAACCCTAACCTATCCGGTGTCTATATAAACCGGAGGGTTTTAGTCCGTAGGACGAACAACAATCATACCATAGGCTAGCTTCTAGGGTTTAGCCTCCTTGATCTCGTGGTAGATCTACTCTTGTACTACCCATATCATCAATATTAATCAAGCAGAGTAGGGTATTACCTCCATCGAGAGGGCCCGAACCTGGGTAAAAACATCGTGTCCCTTGTCTCCTGTTACCATCCGCCTAGGACGCAGTTCGGGACCCCCTACCCGAGATCCGCCGGTTTTGACACCGACATTGGTGCTTTCATTGAGAGTTCCTACGTATCGTCACCGATAGGCCCGATGGCTCCTTCGATCATCAACAATGACGCGGTCCAGGTGAGACTTTTCTCCCGGACAGATCTTAGTATTCGCGGCTTTGCACTGCGGGCAATTAAGCAGCCATCTGGAGCAGATCGAAAGCTTCGCCCACAGCCATCAGGTCAGATTTGGAAGTTTGAACTATACGGCCGATATCCGCGGAGACTTGATCTTCGACGGATTCGAGCCGCAACCAAGCGTGCCGCACTGTCTCGATGGGCACGATCTAGCTCTGCAGCCGAACAGTGCCCTGGAGGCCGCACCAGCATCCGCTCCGACCCTTAATCCGGAGCTGGATTCCCCGATCGAGGACAAATGGTTGGACACCGCCTCGGGGCCACAATCTCTGGCGATGGAGCGAACTCCATCCACGTCGCTGCGAAGACCTCGACTCTAGGGTGCCGGACTCCTCTCGGACTCCGAACCCTCCGCGCCCCCCGCCAATCGAATCCGATTGGGCGCCCGGTTATGGAGTTCACTGCCGTGGGCGTCTTTCGGCACTCGCCCTTTGGCGACATCCTGAATTCACTAAAGTCTCTCTCTTTATCCGGAGAGCCTGGCGGACTATGGACAGGAAGGTTGGGATGCGGACGACGAAGAAATTCAACGCCCACCCACCACCCACTTCGTAGCCAGCATCGCCGAAGCTTACACGGCGTGCTCGATTTCGACTCGAAGACATCGACGGTATGGACGACGATGTAGGAGACAACCATGAACCAGCGCCTATAGGATCTTGGACAACCACTTCATCCCATGATGTATACATGGTGGATACACCTAAGCGAAATGAAGACGAGGAACAACGGGGCCACGAAGGATAAATCCTCGGCGGTCAAAATGGCAACGTAAACGCCGAACCAAGTCCCGCCTCAACAGAGAACCAGCCATAGAGCAGGGCGAACTGGTGGACGACGAACATGCTATCGAGCAATCGTCCGAACAAGACAACTTGGATAAACAACCCGTCCCCGGCGAAGACAACAGTCCGGACGATCTCACGCCGGACAAATTGTTGGAGCAAAATAACTTCCAGAAAAGGCTCGTCGCCACCGCGCGTAGCCTGAAAAAGCAGAAGCGGAAGCTCAAAACAGCGGAAGATGCACTCAGGATCATACGGAGCAAAGTATTCAACACCGCAGACAAATACGGCGACAGTCGCTGAACAAAGAGCTACCCAAAAAGAAAGCTACTGCCCGAATTTGACGAGGAGGCCTTAGAGCCACCACAATCAAAAAGTAAGACGACCACCCGGTCGGATGGACGACCCCACGGCAAAAAGAGAGCGGCAAAGGGCGCCGCACACAAGCCGGTATGCGATCCGCATAAGGATTCACATCAAAAGGATGGCCCAGTTAGGTCCATCTATGGGCCGAGAAAGCAAGCTCTTCAAAGCAATGCAACACGCCAAGTATCCGAACATCACGGCACACCCAAATACAGAGCGCCGACACCCCTATGATTCACCGATGAGGTCTTTGGATCATGAATTTCCAGCGGGATTCAAGCCCGTAAACATAGAGGCATACGACGGAACAACAGACCCTGGAGTCTAGATTGAGGATTACATCATCCACATACACATGGCTAGAGGAGATGATCTCCACGCTATAAAATACTTACCCCTCAAACTCAAAGGGCCAGCTCGGCATTGGCTTAAAAGCCTCCCCGAAAATACCATTGGAAGCTGGGAAGAGCTCGAGGATGCATTTCGGGCAAATTTTCAGGGACCTATGTCCGCCCTCCGGATCTGAGACGATCTAAGTCACATAACTCAACAGCCCGGAGAGTCAGCCCGAAATTCAGAACAGGTTCCTTACTAAAAAGAACCATATGGTCGACTGTCCGGACGCCGAAGCCTTAGCATCCTTCAAACACAACGTCCGAGACGAATGGCTCGCGAGACACCTCGGCCAAGAAAAGCCAAGAACAATGGCTGCATTAACAAGCCTCATGACCCGCTTTTGTGCGGGAGAGGATAGCTGGCTAGCAAGATGCAGCACCAGTGACCCAAGTACATCCGAAATCAGGGATGGAAATGGGAAACCGCGGCGCAACAAGGACCAACACCGGATTAAGAGGAACGGTCCAAAGAGCGCGGCAGTCAACGCCGGATTTAAAAGCTCACGGCAGAACAATAAAAAACTGTCCCTTAAGGACAATAGCGATGAGCTATCCACTTTAAACAAAATCTTGGACAAGATATGTCAAATCCACAGTACTCCCGGGAGGCCTGCAAACCATACCCACAGAGATTGTTGGGTCTTCAAACAGTCTGGCAGAATCAACGCCGAACATAAGGGGCTCGATACACCAAGTGAAGATGACGACGAGCACCACAAGCAGAGCCCCGGAAAAAAAAAGAATTTCCCACAAGAGGTTAAAACAGTAAACTCACTTCACGTGATCAAAGGGAAAAGCAGAGCGGCGCCCACTAAAATGCGCGCCGCACGCTGGTTGTCAAAACCAATCACCTTCGACCATCAGGACTATTCCGAAAGTATTGAACGCTGGATGGACTGCCTTGATATTGGATCCTATAATCGACGGATTCCAATTTACACAAGTCCTCATGGATGGCGCGATGACATAAACCTGATATATCGAGGACACAATCCATGCAGAATGGGAATAGACCCAACCAAAATTCGCCCGTAGCAACACCTCCTTTAAAGGAGTAATGCCAGGCCCATCATACATTATGCGGGCTCCATACTGCTAGAAGTTGTGTTCGGTTCATCCGACAACTTCCGTCGCGAAAGGTTAATCTTCCATGTCGCCCCGTTCAAAAGTAGCCATCAAGCACTATTGGGACGAGAAGCTTTCGCCCGCTTTAACGCAATACCGCATTATGCGTCTCTAACAATTAAAATGCCCGGTCCACGCGGCATCATCTCATTAAAAGGAAGTATTAAGTGTTACTCGAGCACGGAAGAACGTGAGACTGCCTTGACAGCCCCACACCTATCCGGCTTCGCTAGTCAAAGAGCCTGAATTGGTCATTCAAACCCCGGACACGGCTAGACGAGTCCGGCGCCTACTAGTGGCATACCCCCAAACAAGGGGCTGCACGCATGTATCACAAGAGACACTAAAGCTCACTTTATTCACTTCTTCGAATCGTACTCTGTCTATTTAATATAAAGTACATCTTTCGCACGATCCTTTTTCTTTTAAACTAAGTTCCTCTCTTTTACAGATGAACAACGTGCTACACCTGTCCAGGATACGGCACAATGGAGACACAGGCGCAGACGTGCAGTAGGGACCCGTTGCAAGGATTCTTTTCAGATTAAGACCCTGCGTAAACCTTTTTTACCGTCTCTTGTTGATATACATCCCCCGGTTCCTTACTATAACCGAGGAGGAGGCTGGCGTTTTGGCATTGGCCGCACCAGAATTTTTGTGCGTACCTGGACACCAAGGGCTTAGGGCATTATTCTGCCCGTTTTTTATAAA
Organism: Aegilops bicornis; assembly: GCA_021605145.1. Taxonomy (NCBI): domain Eukaryota; kingdom Viridiplantae; phylum Streptophyta; class Magnoliopsida; order Poales; family Poaceae; genus Aegilops; species Aegilops bicornis. The sequence goes on from CM038669.1 coordinate 460,259,873, forward strand.
GACCGAATACCTTAGGGAGTATTCGGCGTCTCGAGTTAGGCCTTATATGCATCAGCTCCGAATCATGTCTTTGGTCAAACGTTGGGTTGCCCGGCTCCTGCGTTTTGCTGCCTTACGTTCTGTTCTATCGGCTAACGCGGCACCGGGAGAACTACTGCGATTGTGCCCGGTTCGGCCGAGCGAGCACCTCAGTAGAGAAAGCCGAAAACTGACTGTCATGATATAGCGAGAGACTGGTCAACCACTCGATGACTCATCGGAATGTTTAGGATTCCTCCGCATTAACGAAGGACCGGTTTTCGGTCAGCACATACGCACCGGTCGGGAGAGTGCGGTGCCCCCAGGGGCTATATAGTAGCCCCACCCTCGAACTCCTATGGCTAAGTGAAAGTGATAGAGCATTATAGTCCGGTTGCCTAGTTTGCTACGCTACCACCTCCTTAACAGGACCAAGACACTACTAGAAAAAGGGCTATAGATGGGATTGACACTAATGGCGCACTAGAAAGCTGGTGCGCCATTAGTATATACTAATGGCGCACCACAATCTGATGCGCCATTAGAGTTTAAACTACTAATGGCGCACGGCAAAGGGTGCGCCATTAGTATCAAATTTTAACTAGTGCGCTGTCCAAACATACTAATGGCGCATCCTGCCCAAGTGCGCCATTAGTAGTTGTAACTACTAATGGCGCACCATGCATGGGTGCGCCATTAGTATAGAATTTTTTGAACTAGTGCGCCTATTCCAAACATACTAATGGCGCATCCTGCCGAGTGCGCCATTAGTAGTTGTAACTACTAATGGCGCACTGAGGCGTGGGTGCGCCATTAGTATAGAATTTTGAACTAAGCGCCTATCAAACTTACTAATGGCGCATCACCTTGAAGCGCCATTAGTAGTTGTAAATACTAATGGCGCACCGGTACGTGGGTGCGCCATTAGTATAGAATTTTTTTGAACTAGTGCGCCTATCCAAACATACTAATGGCGCATCCTGCTTGGGTGCGCCATTAGTAGTTGTAACTACTAATGGCGCACCATGCAAGAGGTGCGCCATTAGTAAGTGGGCAGCAACAAGATATTTGGGATAGCCTCCTACCCACACACTCACTTTCTCCCCACTTCATTCTCTCCACCTCCTCCTTGTCTCGGGTGCCTCCTCTTTTCACCTCATTTCCACCATAGATTCATTCAAATTAAGTGGTTACATTACCTTGTTTTAATAGGTAAGTAACGGGAAGCTATATTTAGGTTGTTCTCCCTACAACAATGTGCACATGCACTTTTTACGGCCTAGCTAGATCTATGTATGTTCGTGGTGTTGCATATGTTTGTGGTGTTGCATATGTGTTTGTGTTTGGAGGTGTACCGTATTTGAAATGCGATAGTTGCCAATATTTTGCCGGAATGTTGATTCATTTCCGTTTAGTAGAATTTTGGCATAAAGCATTCATTTTGGTACTATTTTTAGGGAAAGTCATGACAAATATTTGTTTGGATCTAAAATATCTTTTTGATCTACCCCGCAGTCGACCATGGTCCGCACGATGACCGAAGGCAGCGTGACTAGGTTTTTGAGGTCCATGAAAGGCCGAGATGCTTCAAAAGAACGAGGCGGAGATAAGATGTCCGTGTCGAAGATGCAAGTCAAGAGCCTTATTGCGGACCCGGATTCCGGCAGGTGCGGGACCACCTGCTGTTGCGTGGTTTCATGGATGGCTATCGGTGGCAAGGTGATGAAGATGACTACGAAGTCGTCCATGCGGGCCGGGCAAGAAATGAGGAAGGGCAGCAAGACAACCACCACCGCGGCTCGAGGCGGGCGAGAAGACGAAGAATCCCGAGGAGATGATCACGATTGTGATGTTGTACCACAGTCATCATGTAGAAGATGCACGGGACATGATGATGAGGAAGATGCGAGCAGGCGGCGAGGCATGATCATGAAGATGATGATGCGGCGGAGCGACGGCGCTGGACCATCGATGGGCTGGGTGCAGGACCCTCATATTCAAGAGCTGCTTCTCAAGCACGGATAACGCAAGAGCTGCCGCCCGAGAGAAAGCCAAGATGGATCAACTTGAGTTAGACGCGGTTACTCCATTGTATGAAGGATGCAGGCCCGAGGATACCCGCTGAAAGTAACGCTCATGGCTCGAGATGAAGGTAAAACACAAAATGACCGACGCGTAGCTTCGGCGAGAACATGTCATTCTGCACGAACGTCTTCCCAAGGGGAACAAGTGCCCGACCAGTTTGGAGGAGGCGAAGAAAATTGTGTGTCCTCTCGATTTACCGCACGTGAAATACCATGTGTGCATGAACAATTGCATCATTTATCGGGACGAGCACGCGGAGTCTACCATATGTCCGGTGTGCGGCGTCACTCGATACAAGAAGAGGAAGAAAGCTCCTCGAAAAGTGGTGTGGTACTTTCCGATCACTCCTCGTCTGCAGCGCTTATTTCGCGGACCCTAAGGTAGCAAAGCTCCTGCGTTGGCACACGGATAGGGAGGAGAAGAAGCGGGAAGATGACGCAAATGATCCGGAGATAGATAAAAAGACAAGATGCTGAGTCACCCTAAGGATGCGAGCCGGCAAGCGTTGAACTTCAAAGACTCGAATTTGGGAACGATCCAAGGAACATCGTGCTGAGCACGAGCACCGATGGAGTCAATCCGTTTGGCAGCCAGAGAAGTACACATAGCACCTGGCCTGAGTTTGTGTGGATGTACAACCTTCCCCCCAGGTTGTGCATGAAGAGGAAGTACATTCACATGAGTATGCTAATGGAAGGGCCGAAACACCCAGGGAACGACATCAATCAGTATCACGGGGCTGCTTTGAAAGAGGAGCTTGACACGCTGTGGAAAACGCCAGCCAATACGTGGACGCCGCAGAAAGAATATTTCCCTATGAGAGCCGCCTTGCTCCACGACGGTGCACGACTATCTCGATTACGGATATCTCAGCAGGCGGGTAGTCCACGGATTTTCCGGATGCGTAAGGTGCATGGATGACACAACGATCGCCCGACTAGATAGAGATCCCGGGTCTTGAAAACCGTGTTCATGGGACATCGAAGGTGGCTTCAGCGGCGATGACCCGTGGAGGAAACGCAAGGATCTGTTCGATGGTGAAACCGAACTCCGAAAACGCCGATGCACGAGGAGAGCGGCGAGGAAATAGACAAGCTGTTGAAAAATTGGATAGACTGCCCACCGCCGGAAAGAAGCAAAAGGCGCCAGAGCCGGAAAGAAGCGAAGGCGCCAGAGCCGCTGCGAAGGTATGGAAAAGCAGGTCTGTTTTACGGGACTTGCCGTCTTGGAAGATCCACCGTGTGCCTCACAACCTTGATGTCATGCATATCACGAAGAACGTGTGCGAGAGTCTGCTTGGTACCCTGCTCAACATGCCAGAGAGGACCAAAGATGGGCCGAAAGCAAGGGCAGACTTGAAATCAATGGGCATCATGCAGGAGCTTCACGCTAATGGTGATGATGATGATGATGATGATGATGATGAGGCGAAGCAGGAAACAGAAACTCGTCGCAAAGGCAAAAAGGCCAAGAAGACCGGAAGTGACTACCCTCCCGCGTGCTTCACTCTAAGTCAGGAGGAGATCGAGCAGTTTTCACCTGCCTCCTAGGAGTAAAACTTCCTTCTGATTCTGCTGGGAAGATAAGCAGATACCTAGACCCAGCCGGGCGAAGTTCAGCGGGATGAAGTCTCACGGTACCGTCACGTCTTGATGACGCAGATACTTCCGGTTGCAATCCTGGGATCATGGGCCTTTACGTCCGTGAAAGCGCTATTTGGCCTATGCAACTTCTTCGACGTCATCTCTCGGAAGTCGATTGGCGTGAGGCAACTCGAAGGCTACAGGTGAAGAGATCATGGTGATACTATGCGAGCTTGAGATGTACTTCCGCCCGCATTCTTCGGACGTTATGGTGCATCTGCTGGTCCATATAGTGGAGGATATCATCCAACTTCGGCCGACGTTCCTGCACAGCATGATGCCGCTCGAAAGGATGAATGGTGTCATCAAAGGATACGTTCGCAACATGTCACGCCCGTATGGAAGCATAGCCAGGGGCTTTTCGACCAAGAGTGCATCTCCTCTTGCCACGAATTATCTAGGCATCGAGAACCCCGTTGGTCTGCCCGTCAGCGGGCACCTCGGCAGGCTCGCTGGATGGGGTCACCGTGAGGGTCGCCACAAATGCATGTCGACTTCGAGGGTCGACTCGCCGACTTTGAAAGAGCAAACCTAGTCGCGCTACAACACATAGGCGTGGTCGATCCTTGGGTGGTAGAGCACAAAACCTTTATTAAAAAGACGACAATGACCGAGGCCAACAGAGGACGGACGGAGATACACTCAAAGAGCACAACTCATGTTTCACGCGTTGGTTCAAGCGAAGCTTCGCCGTACCCTTTACATGAGGATTCTTCCGCGAAGAACAACTCATATTCGCCTTGTCACAGGCGCCGAGCACAACCTCGATGACCTATGAGGCGTCACGATATCAACGACTACACATTCTACACCGAGGCCAAGGACATGAAGAGCGATGGTTATCGAACTCCGGGTAACGATGGAATCCTACACCGTAGCGACAAGGACAGATACTACGGAAGGATCGAGGAGATCTGGGAGCTGAGCTACGCCGAGAGAAGGTCCCGATGTTCCGTGTCGATGGGCCAAGAACGTCATAAAAGAAGACCGGTATTTCACCACCATGGTTATACCCGGCCAAATCCAAGACCATGGCGCATAAGCGTCACCGCGAAAAATGAGCCATGGTACTGGCTTCCCAAGTGGACCAATGCTTCTTCATTACCGACCCGCCAAAGCCGGTCGTGTTGTCGTGAGGAGAGGCAAAAGGAAGATCATCGGAATGGATGGAGTAGCCAATGAGCAAGACTTCGACAAGTACGGCGACCGAGGATCGAACATGACGACGATGATGAAGTAGCAGCATACACCACAAGAAGAAGCAGGACCACCCTACCTAAAGGACGTCTGCTCCACGTAAGAACTCCATTTGCGAAAAAGAAGGGCAAGAAGATTGTGAACAGATAGCTTGCTATGATCGATTGTATTTAAATCGTAGCCTTCATTTCTCGATTGTATTTCATGGGTACTTTTTGAACTATCATGAATATTTTTAAATTTCATGGACACTCGATCTCGATCCCCCTCCATCTCGATCGCTATCCCACCTCGCCAGATCCGGTCCCCCGCGCCGCCGAGCACCCCCGATCCAGCCCACCGCCGCCAAACCCCGCACCCTCGATTCCCCTACTCAACCGCCGTCACGACCCACACCCAGCGCACCGTCTTATAAAAAAATAAGTATCAAACAGCTTTTAAATGCTACTGTCTTATAAAAAAAATATTACTGTTATTATTTAAACAAGTTTGAACATATTTAAACACAAATAAGTATCAAACAGCTTTTAAATGCTAAAAAATTTTGTGGAGCCCACCTCGATCCCCCTCCATCTCGATCGCTATCCCACCTCGCCAGATCCGGTCCCCCTACTTGTGAGCACCCCCAGTCCACCGGCCGCCGTGAGCCACCCCGCACCCTCGATTCCCCTACTCAACCAGCCGTCGCCGACCCACTTCACCCAGCACCGTCTAATAAAAAAATAAGTATCAAACAGCTTTTTAAATGCTAATGTCTTATAAAAAAAAATATTCATTATTATTTAAACAAGTTTGAACATATTTAAACATAAATAAGTATCAAACAGCTTTTTAAATGCTAAAAAAATTTGTGGAGCACAGGAGTCGAACCCGGGACCTCCTGGTGTGAGAACTAGCGGTGACCCGGTCGAGCTAGTAGAGTGGGCTTGACGTGGATAGGTTACAGTAGTACATAACCTTTTGGCTCGAGTTGAAATAAAAAAAAATACTAATGGCGCACCACGGTGAGGTGCGCCATTAGTGTGTGCCCGATCCCCTGCCCTCTCCCCTTCGCCCGATCCCCCTTCCCTCTCCCCCTCGCAGTTCCCTCTCCTCTCGATCCACACCGCCGCCCGCTGCCTGACCCTCGCCCTCGCCCTCGCCCTCTCCCTCCCTCGCCTCTCCTCGCCTTCCCTCTCCCTCGCCCGCCTCCCCTCGGCGCCACCGTCCCCGCCACCTCGGCCTGCCCGCCGCCTCGGCGACCCCGCCCGCCTTGCCCAGCCGCCTCGTCGCGACCCCGCCACCCAGCGCCCGCCTCGGCCGCGACCCCGCGCCCGGGCCTTGCCAAGCGCCGCCTCGGCAGCGACCCGCCGCCCAGCGCCGCCTCGGCCAGCGACCCCGCGCCCGGACGCCGCCCGACTCCGCCTCGGCGCTGCCCGCCGCCCAGCCGCCGCCTCGGCCCTTGACGCCGCTGCCCCACCTCGACCACGCCCGTCCACACCACTGTCGCCGAGCACCACCACCCCGTGAGCTCCCCTCCTCCTCCTCCTCCTCCCTCAAAACTAAATCAATGGAGATGACATGAATTAGTCTTATCATTTCGCTATTCGGTGCTTGCATATTTAAGTATCTCATCACAAAATTACATTTATTTATTTACGTAACAAATTGCACCTTGACAAACATGGTGGCAAAATGTGCCACAAGGCCATCGCCTTGAGAATCCATATAGGAAAACGACTTCTTTTTAGTCATCAGTTCTATGAGCATAACGTCAAAGTCTGTAAATATCACTTTTCTTTGTGAGTTGCCCGGTGTAGAAGTACATAGGATCCAATAATTCTAATGTACCTTGGATGCCTAAAAATTTCAGATAGTTTTTTAACATGAGCTCTTAATCAACCATGGATAAAAATTCTTTTTATAGAGCGGATAAAAGAACACTGTTACGATCCTCTGCTCGACTTCCCTTGCATTGCAAAGCAAATCACTTTCAATTCAAAGCAGCTCTTGTGAAACAGAGGAACTGGATGCCTTCTTCGCTTATGATTTTCCTATTTAATAATAACTTGTTCCGGCATGTTATTGTTGTGGTTTCAAATCTCTGCATTATACATTGCATTGACACTTAGTTTCCTCCAGCCAGGCGTCAGAACTGCTCTGTTGTTTCTACACAAAACAACAAGCTTAAAACACCACAGGTCTAGAAAAGATTATCCGATTCAAGATGTCATGTCGGTAAATCAGCGGATGAGAAAGCATAAATCATACTACTACCGATAGATCATAGCAGTTCCACTCTCTTTGGAGTGGGTTATGTTGTTCTCTTTTTCTTCCGGTCGAGCTGTAAATTGTTCTGTTGTTTCTATGCAAGAACAAGCTTGTAGGCAGCACCACGTGTCCACACAAGTTTATCTCGATTCAAGATGGCATGTCGGTAAATCAATCAAGAGATGAAAAAGCATAAATCCTGGGCCGTATCACTTCCACTATCTTTGGACTTGTAGATTATATATCAGTTTTAGCATAGGTTGACAAGAGGGAATGAGAGTTCATGAAATTTCTCATCGAAACAACCTAGCTGCCAAATCCTTGATCGACTTGACATGAACCTGCAAAGGAAAGACAATATTAATAAATCACAACTCTACTAGATTGTTAAGTTGGGTGGGATGTAAAAGCAAATCTTCTTCTAAGTGCAATATACTTAGTGCTTTGCTATATGAGTGTATAAATATTTGTTGCTATATAAATGTGAACAAAATTCGTGCTTGTATATGATATTCTGCCATGAAGAAAGAATAGATAGTGTGGGTCCTGACCTTGTTTAATTTCTGCAATTCTTGTATATGATATTCTTTGGTGTGTATTGCATTCTCATCGTGGTTTTGATCACGTAACAAGAAGGGAAAGAGGCGATCAAGTACCTCTTTACCGCAGACATGTAAGTATTTGCCCACTTTGCGAGAAGGAAGCCGGGCTAAAGAGAAGAAGCCACGTGGAAGGTGATTCTTGGTGATGTTTTTTTAAAGCAATCCTTGGTTATGTTATTGCCACTATATAGTACTTTACTATGAACACCCATCTTGGATGACCAATAGAAATTGCAGCCACATGTGCACCGATCTAATTTGAAACATCAATGAAAATTGAAAAAAAATTACTCTCATAGCACTACTTCTATTTGCATTTCCCAAACATATTTGCATTTCCCATAGTTTATTACCTTCAGATGACAATCACTTTTGCTGGATGTTTATGTACAAGGACAACACAATTCTACTAGACTTAATCGAGATAATCATCGCTAGATATGCAATTACTTTGATGGGCGTTAAGGAAGAGGATGGGCAACACCAGGGTTTACTGCTGTATTGCTTTGGATATAATAGTAATTGGCACATTAAGTTTGAAAAAGTTTCATCCAAGTGAGTACAAATATGAGTTCCATTCAACCTTGATAATTTGTGGGTTCTGCTTAGGATAAAATACCTTTCATTTGTTTGTGTTGCAAGATTATTGTAGGCAAAACCCCTATAGTTCATTCCTCATTTCCCGTCTTAGATAGATAGTGTATTAATCTCACTGGGTAGAGTGACCTACTACCATTTTAATTATGTCTTTGAGGTGGTTGCATAGCTCTAATACTAATGAGCAGGCCACTTTCTGCTCAAATTTTCATGTTCAGTCTTGGTTCTTTTGGGAGATGTGTTGCTTGGTGTCTATCAAGCACATCATCAACAATACTTGTTAAACACCGGTGTTAGGCCCTAATCTTCTGTTCACCCGTGTTCCTCCGGTGAGGCAAGAATTTCTGTGTGTTTGGAGGAATTTTTGTGTATAATTGAATTATTTTATGTCGTAGCTTGCTCGAGAATAGAGGATGATCACGGCGGTTTGTGCAGTTGTGTTGTGTAGTATGACAAAACATGTAAATGTACATTAAATTGTTGCTCAACACCATTTATAACTCTGTCAAATTCAGACAGACCATAGAATGCAAGAACAGAAATTTAGATTGGTGTTGGAATGCAGTCAAAATTCAGACATGTAGCCTTGCAAGCAAAAGTATATTTGTGGTGCTATATTTGTGGTGCAAAATGAAGATATGCCAAACTCCTCAACAGTTGGTTAGTCTCATTAGGGTAAAATAATAGGATACTTTGTTAAATTAGAAGTCATCAACATGCTTTGATCAATTGCTGCTGTATCACAGTATGATGTATGTGATGTGCTGATGTATGGTTTTTTTTATCAAGAGGCCAAACATTCATCTAGTTTTGCTATGAACTGCTGCTAATGTATGATGTAGTTGCTTCACCTGCTATCTTGCTTACGATTCTGCACCGTGCCGTTTAAGAGTTTTTAGATGAATGTCTATAGTGCTTTTTCTTCTCTGCTAACTCCGCTCGAGTTGTTGTTGGCCGGTAACAGCATGTTTGAAGTACAATTGTTACCAATGTGGGCTTGTCGAATCCCATGACAAAAGTCTTGAGTTGGGTTCAGTACAATTGTCAAGGGGTACTCTCATTGTGATCTTCTGAAATGACCCATTGGCGACTTCATTACGCGGGGATAATGATTTTGCAGGTACCCCGAGAGGCCCTTGAGTTTGCGGAATGTCGATTAACTTCCGTTCCGGCAAATTGGTACTCCATATGTCCTATTTTCAGCAAAGGTCATGCTGAAATTTTCCGTGAATTTGAGCATGACTTTGCTAAAAATAGGACATATGGGGTACTTGTGACTACTGCATGGGCCGGGGTATCTTAGTAGTTAATTAAGTAGGATCAACTGCCCCGGCGTACTTGTGACTAATGCATGGCTTTTAGGGTGCCTCGGTGTCGATAAAAACCGAAATGATGAAAGCTTAGGCTTTTAGGGTGCCTCGGCGTCGAAAAACCCTCAATGATAAAAGCTTAGATTTTAGGATGCCTCGGTGTCGACAAACCCTAAATGATGAGACCATGATCTTGTTCCTTGACAATAACCAACTTTTGACCAAACTTTGTTTCTATTTAGAGAGAAACATGGCCCACAACGATGAGGCCGGGGGTTGAGCGGCAAGGCATTCCGGGAGCTGTCCCAGAGATGGAGGAACAACCTCACTTGTATGAGGCCGCCGCCTTTCCCCACCGATCCCGAGACCACCGATGGTACCGCCGAGGATGACCCCACCGATGCCACCACCGATGGTGCCGCCGAGGATGCCACCATCGATGATGGCGGCGCATTTACAGATGGCAGCCAACCGAAGAGGCAACGGAAGGACCGGCGCCCGATCGTGCTCCGCACCCTCAAGGAGGAAGTTACTGAAGTGGACTCCAACGGGAATCCAACAGCACCCGAACGAATAGTCAAGGGGTACTCGCTTCAGCTTGGGTGCATTCTCCGGAGCACCGTCTCGATCAACACCGAGAACCTGAGGCATCCTGACCGAGGGAATTTGCGCAACCTCCTCTTCACGAAGCTGCACGAACGATACAAGTTCCCCGCTGAATTTGAAAACACAAGCCTCAAAGGGAATAAAGTGAACAATGCTGCCCTCACGAAGATGAGCAAGGCCCTGTCTACTTGGAAAAGCAATGTGAAGAGAATGATCGAGAAAGGTGAGAGTTATCGGAAGATCAAGGAGAAAAATCCTTCGATCACCGAAGATGACTACAACGACTTCAAGATCAATTGCTCGAGCACCGCAAGCTCCCAATCAAGTGAGTAGGGGAAACAAATGCGGAGCTGAACATAGGGGAACACACACTCGGTCCCGGGCGGTTCTGAGTGGCGGAGCCTATATGGGACAAGGAGGAGGCGGGCGTGCCGAGCAAGGCCTACCGCCCCTCTTCGATACATACGGTGACAAGCGGACCAGGAACTTTGTCGTGGGGCCCGGTACAAGAAGGACCCGAAAACAAAGGAGCTTACCACGGATCCGAAGACCAGGCAGCTTCAGCTTGTTTTGGTAAGGAATACACCCCCGCGTAATTAGCTCCATATGGTTGCACTCTAATTAATGAAGCCGAATTTCTAAATGGTTCACATTCCTTCCGCAAGCGACTGAAAGCAAGAGCTGGGTCGACTTAGAGCAACCCTTGGGACACCACTCTAAATAGGGGTTGAATGTAATGAAGAACAAGGATAAGCTCGAAGCCGACGTCACCGGTCGTGGTGGCCGGCAAAGGCTTGTCGACAAAATGGGGTCATACTATACCGCTGGTGTGCGGAAGGAGAAAAAGACCAGCTCGGAAAGCCAAAGCGCGAGTGGTTCAAGAACTCAAGGCACAGGTGGCGCGGATTCGGAGATTGTCCAAGAGCAAGTGGAACAACGACTCGGGCGGCGATCACCGCCCTTGTGCCTACCTTGATCTCGGGGTTGAGTGCGTGGATTGCGGGCGGCCAACAGGGGCCGCCCCCGATTCCTAGCTTCACGGCCAGCAACTCGCATAATGCGATGGCGGGGCCATTGGTGCCTCCGGCGGAGGCAGCATTGGTGTCTCCGACGCCGGCACGGGAGCTTAATGCACCCGGTGTACGCCGGCGAGCACCTCTGCAGCAAGCGGCCCCTCCGTCAATCGCACGCCGCCGTTGGCGGTGCCTCTACATTAGCCGAGCTCGACGCCATCATCACGGTAACTAATTAAGCCTCTCTCGCCGAGGACTTCATCTCCTTGCCTTTTGATCGGGCATCCCCGACGCCCTACATGTTTTCGCAGGGCGCCGCCGACGTTCCGTGCACTCTCCTCCACTTCATGAACAACGAGTTGGTCGATGTCGCCAAGGAAAAATCGTTCAACCGGCAACCCTTGTTCCACGGTACCCGGATGCCACCCAACTTGTTTAGGGTTCAACTGGTTCGGTGCTGCCGAGCTCGCGACGACTTGTTACCTCCGAATCGACCCGTCGGGGCCGACGATGATAACGTGATGACCCTCGCCGCCTGAGCTGGCCTCGCTTTGGCGAAGAGCGGATTCGTTTGGGGCGGGGACACCACCCCAAAGACAACACCGCCCGGTCGTGCGGCGCCAAGTCGGCCCCATGGCAAGACCGCCAGAACGGTGCCGGACATCCCTATGCCATCGATCCAAACATGCATATGGCACAGGATCGTAACGATGACGACGGCGACTATGATACATTTGGCAACGTCGATCAAGACTTTGCCGAGCATGGGTGCGATGGCGACTTCATGGGGCCTCCTTCTCAAGAACCAAACCCAACAAAAGGCGTGTGCGATCTAGCTCGTGCAGCGGAGAAGCCAAGTTGCAACAGCGCCGTCTGGCGTTCAGCTCTCGAGACGCCTCCATTGCCGACTTCACCGAGCCTCGAGATAGGCGAGGTGCGAAATATTATCAGCCCCAACACACTCAAGAAGGCGGTCTGTGAGCAAAACTCGGTCCCATTACAGGAGAAGAAGAAGGCACGCAAAAGAAAGACTAAGAAGGGTGTGAGCCAGCCGGCACCGAGTACGATCCGTGCTCAGGACGGGCCACCTTCACCGCAGGATATCTCGAGGAGGGTGCATGTGGCGGGTAGGGCGATGCTACCGACAAATATGCTCAATGCTGCAACCGGTGCTATGCGGAGTCTGCATGACCGTGTTCTTTCTTTGGAGAAGCTGCGTCTCGTGGAGAAGGATGTGGCATACCCGGTTTTCGCGGCCAAGGTGCCGGAGGGCAAGGGCTTTGTGGATAACTCCATCGGGCGTCACGATCGTCCTGCGTTTTGATGACATCCACGCTATGTTGAACCTTCATCCGCTGCACTACACCTTCGTTCGGCTATTTTCGCTGAGTATGGAGATGCGGATCATTCGCGACAAGACCCGGACATCGCGATAGTCGACCCCTTCTACATGCGTGCCAAGTTCTTGGGCAGCGGGGGACCGCAAGTCGCGAAGTTCTTACCTCGAAGGCGTCATTCGGCAAACCAAGATAAGGATAACTTCCTCGTGCCTTACTTTCCCGAGTAAGTCCTCCCTCAACCGCGCCGTAACATATGAATTCTTACATTTCGATCGTTTTTCTTTTAACATTCCGTGTTTTCTGCAGTGACACACGTTACACGCTCATCCTCCTAAGCCCCAAATATTCCATGGCCACGTATTTCGACCCGGGCCGTCGATTGAGCGTAGACTACACAAATGTCAAGAAGGTTCTTGATGATGTTCTCCCCGGCTACGCCAAATCTGGAGGCACCTTCACCAGGCCTATTCGTAAGTACGGCAAGCACGTGTTCTCCCACAATACGACGTTCTGCTGCATCAAGCAGCTGCCTGGCGGTCAGAAGGGTGGCTACTATGCCATCCATCACATGCGGGCGATCGTACGGGACCATCATCAACTTCTGCTACCGAGCAAACTCCAAGATTGGGCCGCGAGCGTGTCGGCAATCCAGGACGCGGACCTCCGACAAGAATTCTTTCGCATCCGATGGAGTTTGCGGAAATCATCCATCAAGATGTCGCCTTCACCTCGGGGCAGTTCTACCTCGAAATCAACCGTCCAACGGTGACATCGACACAATGCTACAAATGCAGGATGACAACGCCCGTTCTTTCATGACTCCCACGATAGACGGCGGCTTCATCCACGCTCCGATCCCTTGAGTCGAGTTGTCTAGTTCTGAAACATCGATTGGCTCATGTTGTAATTAAACTTTAATGAACTTGTAGTATGTCTCTTTGGTTTTGAGAGTCGTTCAACTTAGATGTAATCGATGCTATTAATGTCTTGCTTTTCTCTTCCGATCGTTCTGTTGCATACTTATATATTGCTTATGTATTGTCTGTGAATTGGTACTAACGTTTACGTTTGGCTAGTGCATAGCGATGCCGGCGTATGTCGTGTACAAGGGTAAGGTTCCCGGAGTCTCACGATGACTGGGAGGAGTGTCGGAGACAGGTTCACCGATTCAGCGGTAACAGTTACAAAGGGTACACCACTAGGGCCGATGCGAATCTAGATACGCCCGCTATCTAGCGGGAGAGGGAGGGCGTTGGAGGAACCGGATGAAGACGAAGTTTCATCGTGATGATGCTCATCGTGATGACCGCAGCTCTCTTCTATGTGATGGTAGTTTAGATGATCGATATCGACTTGTAATGTGAAGACAAACTCGCTACTCGCGGTCTCGAGACTTGTAATATAATGTTCTATCTTTGTTCGGTCTTTTCAATTCGGAGACTAATATGATGAATTGTATTAGGAGACTAATATGATGAATTGTATTCAAAGACTAATCTTCTATTGTATCGATGAATCTATTGTTGATGTGTGCTGTCTATATTTTGTCAAATTATACATTTTGTAACCTGTGCAAAAACAAAAATAAAAAATAAAAAACCTAATATTCATACTAATGGCGCATCACATGACGGTCGCCATTAGTATGACAAAGCATACTAATGGCGCATCACTTGTCAAGGCGCCATTAGTATGCCATGGTTACTAATGGCGCATCCTTTGGGCAGCGCCATTAGTATGCCATGATTACTAATGGCGCATCCAGAGGTGGTGCGCCATTAGTATGCCAAACACACTGGTATACATGCCCCACAGGAGGCATACTAATGGCGCACCCTCAAGCATATACTAATGGCGCACCAGGTGGTGCGCCATTAGTATACTGAATACTAATGGCGCACCAGGTGGTGCGCCATTAGTAAAAATTACTAATGGCGTGCTATTAATGGCGCACCACAGATGCGCCATTAATAGCCAAATTAGGTGCGCCATTAGTAGTGGTTTTTCTAGTAGTGAGACGTTGGATTATGTGTGAAAAAGCGCCTTCTTTGCAAACACCCCCGCACTATGTGCGTGGGGGCTGAAGCCAAGGACTGCGATCTTTCAGGTTATATATACATATACATAAACGGCCGCACAGGGAGTAGTTTACTACTTGAACACACAAGTATAAAAAAGCTATTACATCATATTGAAACATTGTTTTCACAAATCATACATGTCATTCAAACATAATATCCTTCGAGCACTGCGTCTCTATTAAACGAGCGCCATGCATGACTTCCTCAAAGTAGTGCTCGGCAGGTACTCGGCTTCTGTCCGAATCTTGGGATGCAACGTCGGTGGCCTTCATATGTACCCAGTATGTCTTGACACGGGCCAGAGCCATCCGCGCTCCCTCAATACACGCCGACCGCTTCATTGCGTCAATATGCGGTACCGCACCAAGGAACTGCTGCACTAAACCAAAATAACTCGTCGGCTGGGGTCCGCCCGGCTACAAATGAGTCATGACATGCTTCATGGCAAGTCCGGATAGTCGATTCAGCTCGGCCGATTCGGCCAACTGATCGGTCAACGGAAGAAGACGCTCCGGACTATGGAATTGCGACCAATATAGCTCTTCCCTTCTGTGCCCCTTCTGGCCTCGGAAGTGCTCAATCACGTCCGCAGCGCTCGCCGCTAAGTCCAGATAAGCATCCTCCGAACTCCACAACTTGTCCAATTGAGCATACTTTGGATCCGTATATTTCCTCCACAGCAGAAACGGTTTTCCAGCCGCAATTGCCCCGGCCTGACTCAGCTCCTCCTTGGCAGCTCTCAAAGCTGAATGGGCATTCTTGGATTCGGCAGCGGCCTTTTTCAGGCCCTCTTGCACCGCTTGACGTTCTTTTTCAAGAACCTCGCAGCGATCGGCATCATTCTTGAACTTTCTGGCCGTATCGGCCGTTTCCTCTTTGCTTCGGCAGTGAGCAGCCCGTTCGGCTTTTAGCTCTTCGTCCGCCCTTAAAGTGTCCGCATTACTATTTCTGGCTTGCTCTTTCGCTCGGGCGAGTTCCACCCGCAGCTCCTCCACCGCAGCGGCACCATCTGCATTAAGCATACAAATAGTAAGACATGGGCGTCAAGCTCCCTTACCAGGTGTCCGCGTAGAAGTCGCATACCTTGCGACTCGTCAAACCGTTTATTGACCGGTAGCGATGTCCGCATCCGCCTCGTCAAGTTGCCGCTTTAGTTCGGCATATTCATCAGTCCGGCTGGCCATCGGACGCCCAGCCACCTATTTAGGAGCGGCGATATGTTATAACTGAGATTTTGATCCTTGGCACGCTGTCAATTTTGACAACCTACCGAGTCTCAGGGGCTACTATCTATACAGGGCGCATTCTATATGCATAAGCGCCGGAAAGGTACATCATTTTTGCGTACCTCAAACCCCGTCAGTAAGCTTCTGACGGCTTCATGCAATCCGCTCTCCACGGATGCAATCCTTTCAATCACCGTACCCATTAGAGCACGGTGATCTTCTGAGATAGCCGCTCGCCCGAGCAGATCCTTCAGCTCCTCCGACCGCACACCACTTGGCGCCGGACCTTTCGGCCTCGTCGGACTTGGGGGAACCCTCCGCGACGACACCTCAGGGTCGTCCGCGTGCGACAGGTGGAGGCGTTTCGCTCTCCGTCATCTCCGGAAGAAGATCCCCCGAAGACGAGCTCTGCTGAGAAGGGCTGAGGTCCGAACTACAAGGTACAATTTCGGTTATCTTCATAAATAAATGCAGGGATGTTCCTTATTTACAAGGCCCCTTCTTTTTTACTTACGGCTCGTTGGAGGGCTGATCCCCTTGGGGAAATAGTGCGGCTGGGTTACTTCCCAGCGCCGGACTCTCTGACGAAGATTCCTTTCCCCTCTTTGAGGCCTTGATCTCCGGATCTTCCGAAGCGGTCCTCTTTTCTCCTCGAAAGATGGGACTTTTAATCCCTCCTTCCTGGATAGTCTCCTTCATAGAGGCAGTTGCTTCCCCGCTCCCCCCTTCGCCTTCTTCAAAAGGCGCGGCCTTCAACATCTTGGTCAACATGGGTTCCGACGTGGTCTCTGGGAGGGGAGCCGGACACCTTATTAACTTTGCCTTGGCTATCCACTCCTGTTCAAGAAACGGCTCCTTTAAAGGGCATATATGTATATGATAAATGAATGAACAGCTTGCCCGGTTGCAGGACTACTTACTTGAGTATCTGGGCGATTGCAGCTTAGTCCTGCATCCTCAGTCAGGTCCGGACACTTCTCTTGTGATCCGAAGAACAGTTTATACATCTCCACGGGCGTCGTGCCCATAAAATTTTGGAGAGCTCGTGGTCCCTCCGAATTAAATTCCCACAGGCGGAGGGGGCGACGTTTGCAGGGCAGAAGGCACCGGATCAACATAACCTGCGCCACCACAACCAGATTGATCTCCCTCTCTTGGAGGTCTCGGATACGGCCCTGCAGCAAAGGAACGTCCTTGGACGGCCCCCAGTCGAGCCCCTTGTTGACCCATGACGCCAGCCGCTGTGGTGGACCTGAGCGGAAGGCGGGGAGCGCCGCCAATTTGGTGCCCCGGGGAGCGGTGATATAAAACCACTCCCGTTGCCACAAACTAAGCTCCTCTTGAAAAGAGCCCTCGGGCCACGGAGCATCAGCACATTTTCTTATGACCACCCCTCCGCACTCTGCTTGTTGCCCCCTGATCATCTTCGGCTCCACCTTGAAGGTCATGAGCCACAATCCGAAGTGAGGGGTAATATGGAGGAAGGCCTCACATACTACAATGAATGACGAGATATGGAGGATGGACTCCGGATTCAAGTCATGGAAATCCAGCCCATAATAAAACATGAGCCCCTGCACAAAGGGATCCGTCGGGAAGCCTAAACCCCGAAGGAAGTGAGACACGAACACCACATTCTCGCCGGGCTCAGGAGTGGGAATGACCTGCCCTGGAGCAGGCAGCCTATCTGATTTCGCGGTTAGATACTGGCGTCTCGCAACTTTAGCACATCTTCTTACGTGATGGAGGAGGACATCCATCGGCCCGTCTTTGGTCGGAGCCGCCATCGTCGAAGGTCCGAAGCGCCTAAATCTGAAGCTTTGGGTGTTAGAACTCGAAGCCTTGGCGAACTTCGATGGAGGGTGTAAAAAGAAGAGGGCCTTGGTCTCATTATAAAGAGGTTGAATACCAAGAGCCCACCCGTGGTCGATTAGGACTCGCCTTTGATAGAGGAGGCGTCTTGGATGGGCACGGTTGGGTTACCCACGTCCGTATTGATGGGAATCCCGGAATAAGGGGCATGATCTATGCTTTGATAAGGCGTGCCAAAGGAAACCGCCTCGCTAAACGCGCTAAGGTGGAGCGGTAAAAAGCGATTCATATAAAGGCCTGAGCAGGGGTGTGGTGTCACGCCCGCGGAATACGTCAGCAGATCTGTGCAAAAATTATTCTCTCTCGTGTTATGTGGAACTTGTTTTGCGAGCGGACACTATCCTGGTGTTCAAAACCTTATATGAAGTATTCGAAGGAGGAACCCGCCTTGCAATGCCGAAGACAATATGCGCGCCCGGACTAAATCGTCATTGAAGCCTGGTTCGAGGCTCTTGAGGAGTCTGGACTAGGGGTGTCCGGATAGCGAACTATCATCACGGCGGACTCCAAGACTATGAAGATACAAGATTGAAGACTTCGTCCGATGTGCGGATGGGACTTTCCTTGGCGTGGAAGGCAAGCTTGGCGTCTGGATATGTAGATCTCCTACCATTGTAACCGACTACGTGTAACCCTAACCTATCCGGTGTCTATATAAACCGGAGGGTTTTAGTCCGTGGGGACGAACAACAATCATACCATAGGCTAGCTTCTAGGGTTTAGCCTCCTTGATCTCGTGGTAGATCTACTCTTGTACTACCCATATCATCAAGATTAATCAAACAGGAGTAGGGTATTACCTCCATCGAGAGGGCCCGAACCTGGGTAAAAACATCGTGTCCCTTGTCTCCTGTTACCATCCGCCTAGATGCACAGTTCGGGACCCCCTACCCGAGATCCGCCGGTTTTGACACCGACAGTAGTAATTTAAAAAAACTTCCTACGCACATGCAAGATCATGGTGATGCATAGCAACGAGAGGGGGGAGTGTTGTCTACGTACCCTCGTAGACTGTAAGCGGAAGCGTTTATCAACGCGGTTGATGTAGTCGTACACCTTCACGATTCGTCCCGATCAAGTACCGAACATACGGCACCTCCGTGTTCAGCACACGTTCAGCTCGATGACGTCCTTGCCTTCTTGATCCAGCAAGAGGGGCGAAGTAGTAGATGAGTTCCGACAGCACGACGACGTGGTGACGGTGTTGGTGAAGAACAATCTCCGTAGGCCTTCGCCTAAGCACTACGAAAACTATTACAGAGGATAAACTAGGGGGGACGGGGTTGCCGGCACACGGCTTGGTGTTTATTGATGTGTCTTGGGTGCTAGCCCTACCCCTCTATTTATATGTTGAGCCCCGGGGTCGAAACTTGGAGTAAAGGCCTCTTCAAAGTCGGTTTTGCCCGAAAGGCAAGAGTCCTTCTCGGACTCCAGGGATAGACGCAAGGGTTCCCGGCGTCTATCCCCTAGACGCCAAGGTTCCTGGCGTCTAGCCTCTGGTCTCCGCAAAACTTCCTTTTGCACTTTCCAAAAGCCTCATGGGCTTTCCCATTTGGCCCAAATAAAGTGTTCTCGTACCCAAACATTTCGGGAAACATCTGGAACCCCTTCCGATGAATTCCGGAACCCTTCCGGAGACCAAACACTATTATCCCATATATCAATCTTTATCTCCGGACCATTCCAGAGTTCCTCGTCATGTCCGTGATCTTATCCGTAACTCCGAACAACATTCGGTTACCAACATACATAACTCATAAATACTATATCGTCAACGAACGTTAAGCGTGCGGACCCTACGGGTCCGAGAACTATGTAGACATGACCAAGACATCTCTCCGGTCAATAACCAATAGCGGAACCTGGATGCCCATATTGGCTCCTACATATTCTATGAAGATCTTTATCGGTCGAACCGCATAACAACATACGTTGTTCCCTTTGTCATCGGTATGTTACTTGCCCGAGGTTCGATCGTCGGTATCTCAATACCTAGTTCAATCTCGTTACCGGCAAGTCTCTTTACTCGTTACGTAATGCATCATCCTGCAACTAACTCATCAATCACATTGCTTGCAAGGCTTATAGTGATGTGCATTACCGAGTGGGCCCAGAGATACCTCTCCGACAATCGGAGTGACAAATCCTAATCTTGAAATACGCCAACCCAACAAGTACCTTCGGAGACACCTGTAGAGCACCTTTATAATCACCCAGTTACTTTGTGATGTTTGGTAGCACACAAAGTGTTCCTCCGATAAACGGGAGTTGCATAATCTCATAGCCATAGGAACATGTATAAGTCATGAAGAAAGCAATAACAACATACTAAACAATCAAGTGCTAAGCTAACGGAATGGGTCAAGTCAATCACATCATTCTCCTAATGATGTGGTCCCATTAATCAAATGACAACTCATGTCTATGGCTAAGAAACATAACCATCTTTGATCAGCGAGCTAGTCAAGTAGAGGCATACTAGTGACACTCTGTTTGTCTATGTATTCACACATGTATCATGTTTCTGGTTAATACAATTCTAGCATGAATAATAAACATTTATCATGATATAAGGAAATAAAAATAACTTTATTATTGCCTCTAGGGCATATTTCCTTCACCACCATCACCGGAGGGCTGGTCAGGTATCTCTTGAGGTCTTGAAACGCTTGGTCAGCCTCCGGGGTCCACTCGAATGGGCCCTTCTTCTTCATCAGCTTGAAGAACGGTAGGGCGTGCTCTCCTAGCTTGGAGATGAAGTGCCCCAACAAAGTCACGTAGCCGGCAAGCTTCTACATTTCCTTGAGGGTTTGTGGTGGGCTCATGTCTTCAATCGCCTTGACCTTCTCCGGGTTGGCCTCGATCCCCCCGTGGGACACGAGGAAACCCAGCAGCTTGCCAGAAGGGGCTCCAAACACGCATTTCTCTGGGTTGAGCCGCAAGTCCACCTGGTGCAGGCTCGTGAAGGTCTCCTCCAGGTCCTGAATCAAAGTTCTCGCCTCCCGAGACTTTACCACAATGTGATCGACATAGGCTTCAGCGTTCCTCCCGAGCTGCTGACCCAGGGTGATGCGCATCAACCGTTGGAAGGTCGCGCCAGCGTTGCGTAGCCCGAATGACATGCAAGTGTAGCAGTACACCCCGCATGGGGTCATGAAGGCTGTCTTCTCCACATCCTATATTGCCATCTTGATCTGGTGGTAGCCTGAAAACGCACTCCAAGAAGCACAGCAGGTCGCGCTCGGCGGTGGAGTCGACGATCTAGTCAATGTGTGGAAGCGGGAACGGATCTTGGGGACAGGCTTTGTTGAGGTTGGTAAAGTCGACACACATGTGCTCCTTCCCGCCTTTCTTCGGCACAACGACGGGGTTCGCCAGCCACTCGGGGTACCGAAGCTCGTGAATGACACCTGCCACCTCCAGCTTGCGGGTTTCCTGGACGATGACAGACTGCTTCTCTGTGGACTGTCGCCGCGCCTTCTGCTTCACAGGGCGCACATTGGGGCACACCCTCAAGTGATGCTCGATCACCCTGATGTCTACTACACAACCTTCTCTTTGTAGACGTTGTTGGGCCTCCAAGTGCACAGGTTTGTAGGACAGTAGCAAATTTCCCTCAAGTGGATGACCTAAGGTTTATCAATCCGCGGGAGGCGTAGGATGAAGATGGTCTCTCTCAAACAACCCTGCAACCAAATAGCAAAGAGTCTCTTGTGTCCCCAACACACCCAATACAATGGTAAATTGTATAGGTGCACTAGTTCGGCGAAGAGATGGTGATACAAGTGCAATATGGATGGTAGATATAGGTTTTTGTAATCTGAAAATATAAAAACAGCAAGGTAACAAGTGGTAAAAGTGAGCGTAAATGGTATTGCAATGCTAGGAAACAAGGCCTAGGGTTCATACTTTCACTAGTGCAAGTTCTCTCAACAATAATAACATAGTTGGATCACATAACTATCCCTCAACATGCAACAAAGAGTCACTCCAAAGTCACTAATAGCGGAGAACAAACGAAGATATTATGGTAGGGTACGAAACCACCTCAAAGTTATTCTTTCCAATCAATCCGTTGGGCTATTCCTATAAGTGTCACAAACAGCCCTAGAGTTCGTACTAGACTAACACCTTAAGACACAAATCAACTAAAACCCTAATGTCACCTAGATACTCCAATGTCACCTCAAGTATCCGTGGGTATGATTATACGATATGCGTCACACAATCTCAGATTCATCTATTCAACCAACACATAGAACCTAAAAGAGTGCCCCAAAGTTTCTCTTTGGAGAATCATGGACGAAAACGTGTGCCAACCCCTATGCATAGGTTCATGGCGGAACCCATGAGTTGATCACCAAAACATACATCAAGTGAATCACGTGATATCCCATTGTCACCACAGATACGCACGGCAAGACATATCTCAAGTGTTCTCAAATCTTTAAAGACTCAATCCGTAAGGTTACTTCAAAGGGAAAACTCAATCCATTACAAAAGAGCAGAGGGGGTGAAGAAACATAAGATCCAACTATAATAGCAAAGCTCGCGATACATCAAGATCGTGCCAAATCAAGAACACGAGAGAGAGAGAGAGAGAGATCAAATACATAGCTACTGGTGCATACCCTTAGCCCCGAGGGTGAACTACTCCGTCCTTGTCATGGAGATCGCCGGGATGATGAAGATGGCCACCG
Organism: Aegilops bicornis; assembly: GCA_021605145.1. Classification (NCBI taxonomy): domain Eukaryota; kingdom Viridiplantae; phylum Streptophyta; class Magnoliopsida; order Poales; family Poaceae; genus Aegilops; species Aegilops bicornis. Next base: position 460,282,413 of record CM038669.1, read on the forward strand.
GTGAGGGTACCCCCCTCCGGCAGGGTGCCAGAACAGGGTCCCGATTGTTTTTTGGTGGCTCTGGAGGTTTTGCGGCGGCGGAACTCCCAATCTATTCTCTGTTCTGGAAGTTTTAGGATACGTAGGTATATATGGGTGAAAGAAGTACGTCGGTGGACCGAAGGGGGGGCCACGAGGCAGGGGGTGTGCCCTAGGGGGGTGGGTGCGCCCCCACCCTCGTTTCTTCCTTGTTCCTTCCTTGACGTGGGGTCCAAGTCCATCGGGTAGCTTTCGTTCCAAAAATAACTTCTCTAGTTGCTTTCGTTTCGTTTCGACTCCGTCTGATATTCCTTTTCTTCAAAACACTGAAATAGGCAAAAAACAGCAAATCTGGGCTGGGCCTCCGGTTAATAGGTTAGTCCCAAAAGTAATATAAAAATGGATAATAAAGCCCAATATTGCCCAAAACAGTAGATAATATAGCATGGAGCAACCAAAAATTATAGATACGTTGGAGATGTATCAATCATCCCCAAGCTTAATTCCTGCTCGTCCTCGAGTAGGTAAATGATAAAAGAAAGAATTTTTGATGCGGAGTGCTACTTGGCATAATTTCAATGTAATTTTTCTTAATCATGGTATGAATATTCAGATTCGAATGATTCAAGACAAAAGTTCATATTGACATAAAAATAATAATACTTCAAGCATACTAACTAAGCAAGTATGTCTTCTCAAAATAACATGGCCAAAGAAAGTTCATCCCTACAAAATCATATAGTTTAGTCATGCTCCATTTTCGTCACACAAGAATGCTCTCATCATGCACAACCCCGATGACAAGCCAAGCAATTGTTTCATACTTTAGTAATCTCAAACCCATAAACTTTCACGCAATATATGAGCGCGAGCCATGGATATAACACTATGGGTGGAATAGAATATGATGATGGGGGTTATGTGGAGAAGACAAAAAGGAGAAGACCTCACATCAACGAGGATATCAATGGGCTATGGAGATGCCCATCGATTGATGTTAATGCGAGGAGTAGGGATTGCCATGCAACGGATGCACTAGAGCTATAAATGTATGAAAGCTCAACAAAAGAAACTAAGTGGGTGTGCATCCAACTTGCTTGCTCACGAAGACTTAGGGCACTTGAGGAGGCCCATTGTTGGAATATACAAGCCAAGTTCTATAATGAAAAATTCCCACTAGTATATGAAAGTGACAAAACAAGAGACTCTCTATCATGAAGATTATGGTGCTACTTTGAAGCACAAGTGTGGCAAAGGATAGTAGCATTGTCCCTTCTCTATTTTTCTCTCATTTGTTTGGGCCTTCTCTCTTTTTTTATGGCCTTTCTCTTTTTTTTGGGCCTTCTCTTTTTTATGGCCTTTCTCTCTTTTTTTATTTTTTTACTTTACCTCACTTGGGACAATGCTCTAGAAAATGATGATCATCACACTTCTATTTATTTACAACTCAATGATTACAACTTGATACTAGAACAAAATATGACTCTATATGAATGCCTTCGGCGGTATACCGGGATATGAAATGATTCAAGAGTGACATGTATGAAAATTATGCATAGTGGCTTTGCCACAAATACGATGTCAACTACATGATCATGCAAAGCAATATGACAATGATGAAGCGTGTCGTAATAAATGGAATGGTGGAAAGTTGCATGTCAATATATCTCGAAATGGCTATGGAAATGCCATAATAGGTAGGTATGGTGGCTGTTTTGAGGAAGATATAAGGAGGTTTATGTGTGAAAGAGCGTATCATATCACGGGGTTTGGATGCACCGTGAAGTTTGCACCAACTCTCAATGTGAGAAAGGGCAATGCACTGCATCTTGAAGAGGCTAGCAATGATGGAAGGGTGAGAGTTCAGTATAATCCATGGACTCAACATTAGTCATAAAGAACTCATATACTTATTGCAAAAATCTACAAGCCATCAAAACCAAAGCACTACGCGCATGCTCCTAGGGGATAGATTGGTAGGAAAAGACCATCGCTCGTCCCCGACCGCCACTCATAAGGAGGACAATCAAAGAACACCTCATGTTTCAAATTTGTTACATAACGTTTACCATACGTGCATGGTACGGGACTTGCAAACTTCAACACAAGTATTTCTCAAATTCACAACTACTCAACTAGCACGACTTTAATATCACTACCTCCATATCTCAAAACAATCATCAAGCATCAAACTTCTCTTAGTATTCAACACACTCATAAGAAAGTTTTTTTACTAGTCTTGAATACCTAGCATATTAGGATTATTTAAGAAAATTACCATGCTATTTAAGACTCTGAAAATAATCTAAGTGAAGCATGAGAGATCAATAGTTTCTATAAAACAAATCCACCACCGTTCTCTAAAAGATATAAGTGAAGCACTAGAGCAAACAACAAACTACTCCGAAAGATATAAGTGAAGATCAATGAGTAGTCGAATAATTATGCAACTATGTGAAGACTCTCCCATTTAATAATTTCAGATCTTGGTATTTTATTCAAACAGCAAGCAAAGCTAAAGAAAGTAAAATGACGCTCCAAGCAAAACACATATCATGTGGTGAATAAAAAATATAGCTCCAAGTAAAGTTACCGATGAACGAAGACGAAAGAGGGGATGCCACCCGGGGCATCCCCAGGCTTAGGCTACTGTATATCCTTGAATATTACCTTGGGGTGCCTTGGGAATCCCCAAGCTTAGGCTCTTTCCACTCCTTATTCCATAGTCCATCGAATCTTTACCCAAAACTTGAAAACTTCACAACACAAAACTTAACAGAAAATCTCGTGAGCTCCGTTAGCGAAAGAAAACAAACCACCACTTAAAGGTACTGTAATGAACTCATTATTTATTTATATTGGTGTTAAACCTACTGTATTCCAACTTCTCTATGGTTTATAAACTATTTTACAAGCCATAGAGTCATCAAAATAAGCGAACAACACACGAAAAACAGAATCTGTCAAAATCAGAACAATCTGTAGTAATCTGTAACTAACGCAAACTTATGGAAATCCAAAAATTCTAAAATAAATTGGCGGACCTGAGGAATTTGTCTAGTAATCATCTACAAAAAGAATAAACTAAATAGCACTCTCCAGTAAAAATTTGAAGCTAATCTCGTGAGCGCTAAAGTTTCTGTTTTTTACAGCATGATCATAAAGACTTCACCCAAGTCTTCCCAAAGGTTCTACTTGGCATAAACACTAATTAAAACACAAAACCACATCTAAACAGAAGCTATATGGATTATTTATTCCTAAAAATAACCAAAAAGCAAGAAACTAAAATAAAATTGGGTTTCCTCCCAACAAGCGCTATCGTTTAACGCCCCTAGCTAGGCATGATGATTTCAATGATGCTCACATACAAGATAAGAATTGAAACATAAAGAGAGCATCATGAAGAATATGACTATCACATTTAAGTATAACCCACTTCCTATGTATAGGGATTTTGTGAGCAAACAACTTATGGGAACAAAAATCAACGTGCATAGGAAGGTAAAACAAGCATAACTTTAAAACTTTAAGCACATAGAGAGGAAACTTGATATTATTGCAATTCCTACAAGCCTATATTCCTCCCTCATAATAATTTTCAGTAGCATCATGAATGAATTCAACAATATAACCAGCACCTAAAGCATTCTTTTCATGATCTACAAGCATACAAATTTTATTACTCTCCACATAAGCAAATTTCCTCTCATTCGGAATAGTAGGAGTATCATAAGAGACTTGAATACTATAAATTGTTTCCACATTAAAAGAGTAATGTTCAGAAAAAGTGTAATCATAATCATGACAAGTTTTATAAATATAATCCTCACTACTTTTTATAGCATAAGTTTTATCACAATAATCATCATAAGTAGCAACTTTGTTCTCTTCATAATCGATTGAAACCTCTTCCAAGATAGTGGACTCATCACTAAATAAAGTCATGATCTCTCCAAATCCACTTTCATAAATATTATAAGATTCAACATCCTCCAATATTGTGGGATCACTACTTCCTAAAGTTGACACTGTTCCAAACCCACTTTCATCAATATAATGATCATAGGTAGAAGGCATGCTATCATCATAACAACTTTGCATATCCAAACATGGAAGGCTAAAAATATCATCATTATTAAACATAGCATCCCCAAGCTTGGGAAAAACATTAATTTCAGCAAATATATTCTCAAATATGTCATCCTCATCAAACATAGCTTCCCCAAGCTTGGGCCTTTTCGTATCATAAGCATAATCACTCTCATCATTAATAGTATAGATAGCACCAATAGTATAGCAAACGTTATTATCATATTCTTCCAAGAAAGTGGCAAAAAGATTTTCAAGATCATAAGAAGTATCATTATCTTCCCAAGGATAATCATCATAACAGGCAATAGGCATAACAGGATCATCATCAAGTGTATCATCTTCATTTTGATGAGGCACAACAATAATAGGAGCAACTTTATTTGGGAGAGATACCTTTTTACCTATCTTCCTTTTTATTTCCTTATTCTTCACCACATCATGTGTGGGTTCAATCCTCTTTTTGGAGCTCCTTATTAATGAGATTGGTTGAATGGAAGGCTCCTCCTCGTTACCTGATTCATCATAAGAAATAATAGGAGAATATTGGGAAGTCTCTTCCCTTTCATTAGTATTCTATTCATCCTCTATTTGTTTTCTTTTCTTTATGTAATTGGCAATAAAGGATTTTCAATGCAATTCACCGCACAATACATATAAATTTTTTCTAGATCAAAATGAAGAACTTTATCAAGGGCAAATTTTGGAATATCCTTAGTTATACGTCTAATTTCTTCATAACCCAAGAGCAAACTAAGTTCATTATGATGTGCAAGGGAAATCAAGTCATCACTATTTTTGGACACGATACGATCACGAAACAATTTGCATTGGGTACTAAAATGATCACGTTCATTGCAAAGTTCACAAGTATGGCTAAGGAAAAATAATTTTTCAACACATTCATCTAGCTCTTCTTGCAACAATTTGGTTTCTAAGTACTTATGCCTCTTGCAATATCTATCTTCCCTATTTGGTGTGTACTTACAAACCCAATGCACTCCACAAAAATTGACATGTTTATAGGAGGCATTTTTTATCATAACTAGTGCAATCATCATTAGTACTATGGATATTCAAGGAGTTCATACTAACAACACTGCAATCATGCTCATCATTCAAAGATTTAGTGCCAAACATTTTATAGCATTCTTCTCCTAACACTTTGGCACAATTTTCCATTCCATCATACTCACGAAAGATATTAAAAAGATGAAGCGTATGAGGTAAACTCAATTCCATTTTTTTGTAGTTTTGTTTTATAAACTAGACTAGTGCTAAAACAAGAAACAAGAAGATTCGATTGCAAGATCTAAAGATATACCTTCAAGCACTCACCTCCCCGGCAACGGCGCCAGAAACTGCTTGATGTCTACTACACAACCTTCTCCTTGTAGACGTTGTTGGGCCTCCAAGTGCAGAGGTTTGTTGTAGCGACCTGACCCAACATCGGTCAAGTCTCTGTGTCTGTACCATCCCAAGATCATGCTGGTACTCACAGTACATCGATAAAGTAATCAAAGTTCAATCACACCTGAATTTTATTACACGATTCTCATATAGAGTCTTTATTACAAGGGAATAAATTCGGCTCAAGGCCAACTCATGAGAAATAAACTACTAATGCTGCGGAGCGTCGAGGTAAAGCGAGTCCATCCGACTCCAAAGGGCAATCGCCAAGCGGAGCGTAGCCTCACTCTGATCGGAATATATCTCTGCAACATAATACGTTGCAGCCATGTAGGTCAGCTTTTGGAATAAGCTGGCAAGTCATGAAGAATAACAATAATAAAGTTACTACCTCTATATGCATTTTTGGCTGTGGAGCTCTAAGTTTCATCATTTTGCGAAAAGCCAATTTTATCCTACTACAGTGGACTTATTTGCAAATTACTACAAATTGTTGGTAGTTATTGAGATGGTTCCGCCAACCAAAATCTCGTTCCCAAATTATTAAGTCATAAACCCTCAAATTAATTCATTAGTTTTAGTGTTGAGATATCCGAATACTTCCAAGTTCCAGAGGCTCAAATGTCCGTAAAATCGGGACACGGCTAATCGATTAGGTTATAACTCTGCAGAGGTTTGCGCACTTTCCCGCAAGAATCATTCCCTCCTTTAAAGTCTTCGCACTTCATGGTGTTTGAAGGCAGACCAGATGAAACAGGTCTTCCAAAGAGTTCTTACGGCCCGCCGGTACCCATCCAATCCTACCGTTCGTCTACTTCTCGTAAGTACCGTCCAGCAGTCACTACTAGGGTCAACCCAGCCAGAGCCCATAATGGCTTGCGGCTGCAGTAAGCTTCGGTCATGGGGCATCCATCCTTCTCTTCGTGGCTGGGTGAAGCTTTCCGCAGGATGTCATGGCGCTTCTCCATGCATCCCGGCCACCACCGGGTGCTCCAGGTGCCCGTCAACCGTCCTCCACCCAGTAGTGATTTTCCAAGTCCATCTTGATCATTGTAGTCCATGGGTTGTCATCATCATTGACTCTCACATCTTGCTTATGAATTTCACTCATCCCAAATCCCGTCTCTGAGCATAGCAAAATAACTACTACGTCCGGGGTCATGGTAACAAGGGATTGGTTCATCCTACCACATGATACTACTCAAGTTTAATGACTTCAAGATTTCACTACTGCATGCATGGTGGGGTGGTGACAACTACTAATGCACAAAAACATAGGTATAGAAATAACATGATCAAAACTTGCCTTGCTGATGATCCTCGTAAGCTAAAGAGTCGTAGTAGCAAGCTTCGCACTCCGGAAACTCTACCGAGACAAACAATAACACAGTAAGCAAAACAATAGGATCACATAACACAACATAACAAAAATAACATAGCACAACAAAGCAACCAAAACCAAATCCAAAGGAAAATTCAAAGAAAAATCACTCAAAGTTTCCTACTTCAAACAATAGCTAAAAATAGTTTTTATATAACAAAAATTCCTTAATATAACCTAATCATGGTTTTAGGTTAACTTAACAGAAAAGGATTCACTAAGCAACTAGGTGCAAAAAGAATTAATTAAATAGCTATTATAAAACTCATTTTAGGCCTAATCCAATTTCTATTAAGAAAATTAATTATAAACCTTTATTAATTATAAATAAAAGTTCATCTAATAGAGTGACAGAAACTAACCTAGAATAACTAATCACAAGTTAAAAATAAATTAATTTACTAATTTATTAATTAGGAAAACAGGAACTAGTCAATTAATTAGGATTAATAGGATTCTGCCTAGAATTAATTATTTATTAATCCTAAAATACCAAAGTTAAATTCTAGGGTTTGGCAATATCAAAATAAAGTGATGGCAAAAGGAATCATGCAAAATAATTTTTCTAACTAAAATTATAACAGATTTGCTATTCTGTCTAAAATAATATTAAAGCATTTTAATTATTTTTAACATAGCTAAATATATGTTTTTCAGAAACTACATAAAATTTGAAATCCAACAAAAAAAGAATCACTCAAAAATATTAAACAGAATAAAAGATATACATTTTTGAAAATTGAAACTATTCGCTAAAACAGAAAATCAAAATAAAAAGAAAAGCCCAATGGGCCTATCATGCACTAAGGCGTAGTTTAGTCTAAACGGGCCTAGGGTTTAACTAACAGAACCGCCTAATAAAATAAAAACCTAACTTAAAAATTAAACCGGAACGAACCGGCGGACCGGGCTTTATAAAACGCCAGATTCTTCCTTGAGTGTTCTAATCTGCCGTAGATTGGAGATCCGACGAGGTGGTGTTTTCCGGGACTCACCGACTCGGCGACGGCGGCGGGCGGCGAGAGTGCTCCGAGGCGTCGGGCGTCGGGCGAAGCCTTGGCGAGTCGTCGGGAGATGCGGGAGCACGGGAGTGGTTCTGGGGTTGGGGAGGTCGGGGTGGACTAGGGGCTCGGCGGCGGCAACAATGGCGGCGGAGATGCTCGAGTCTCTCATGACGGCGTGAGGGGAGAGGAGGGGTTCGGCGAGGGCTAGGGGAATGGGGTGCGAGCCTCGGCTTTTATAGCACTGGGGGTCGGGCTCGCTCGAAGGGCATCGAGGCGATCGGGATCCGGATCCTTGGGATCCGGTGGATCTCCGAGGTCGCGGGCGTGGCGAGGGGAAAGAAGAGGGGGTCCCACGGTCAGCGGAGAGAGAGAGAGGCGAGGGGGTGGTCGAGCGGGTGACCGCCGTAAGGGGTTGGTGCGGGGAGGCCTGGTCGGTCTTGTTGGGCTGGGCTGGCCTGGCTCGATGGGCCTGGTTGGTCATTGAGCTGCGCCTTTGGCTTCTGGTCAACTGGGCTGGCTGGCAGAACTGGTGGCGCTGGGGTTTTTCTTTATTTTTAATTAAAACAAAACCAAAAATAAAACCTAAACTATAAATATTTTATATAGGGTATATATATACCAAAATGATCAGGGAATATTCCCTTTCATTTGAACATTTTTCCAAAGGCAAAATCCAAACTTTATAAAAATCCATTTTTTCAAATTCAAATAAAATTCAGATTTGAATTCCAATTCTTTTGGCATTGTTTCCTCCGATATTTTTGGAGTGTCATGTTTGCTCCTCTCATACTTTTGATCAAGTATTTATCGGGCTTAGTTTTTGAATTGTTTCCCACATGCCAAAGTTTGAAATTCAAATTCAAAACTCAAATTGCTCTGAAACTTCAAATGGCATTCAAATTCAAACAGGATGCATAGGATGCTTAGCTATAATTGTAAAACATTCCAAATAGGAAATTTGGGATGTTACAAACCTACCCACCTTAAGATGAATCTAGCCCTCGAGATTCGGGTTAACTAGCAAATAGAGTGCGGATGGTCTCGACGAAGATCTTCCTCGCGTTCCCTGTGGCTTCTTCCTCGGTGTGGTGACTCCACACCTTGCAAAACTTGATGACCTTGTCGCGGGTGACTCTGCTTGCAGTCTCGAGAATACTGGACGGGTTCCTCCTTGTAAGTCAAATCACCGCTGTCAAGGCTGTATGGCCTCTAGGGGCCTTTGTGTCTCTCAACGGAACATCGGCCATGTCGGCATGACACTTCTTGGTGAGAAACATGGAAGACATCATGAACTCCGGACAATCCTTCCGCAATTCCAACTTGTATGCAACTTCTCCACGACGGCGTTCGAGGATTTTGTATGGGCCAATGAATCGGGTGCTAACTTTCCTTGACTCCAAACCTCTTGATTCATCCAAGGTCCGGGTTTCCAACACTATGAGGTCCACGGAAATTTGTGGTTCCCGATGTTGAGGGTTGCAGGACAGCTTAAACCTGCCATCATTTCTCCTCTGCGGGCCCGACGCCAAGGGGCTTCTAAGGGTTCTAGTGCGCAATCCGTACTTTTCCACAACTACCCTTGATATGGATGAATGCGTTGCACCGTAATCAAAGAGAACCAAAACTGAGCGTGAATTCAATAAAAACTTACCAACCACGATTATGCGGCTGATCATAGACGTCCTCCACGTCGATGTGATTCACTTGAGCACGAGGGAACGGATTGGGCTTCTTCACTGAGCCTTCATTGCCATTTCCATTCCTCTGCTTGGCCTCCGGCGGTCGGTGGCGTAGTGCCCTGTCTTACGGCACTTGAAGCGGTGATATGGCTCGGATCCTTGAAGCCGGGGCAGAAGCGGTGCTGATTGCCATTACCATTTCCATTGCCATTGCCATGGCACGACTTGTTGTCCTGGCTGCGGTTGTTCCCATTTCCTCCATGGTTATGACCTCCATGGTTATGATGGGTGTGCCCTCCTGAGTACGGTGCATAGCGGGGCTTCTGCTGAGTTCCTGAGTTGTGCTTCCCCTGGCTGTACTTCCGCTTGCGGCTTTCTATCTGCTGCTGCTTGCCTTCCAGAATGGTGGCCTTGTCTACCAGCTCCTGGTAGTTGTTGAAAGTAGCCACAATAAGCTGCATGCTCGGTTCATCATTGAGTCCCTCAAGGAACTTCTCCAGCTTGGCGGCGTCTGTGGCCACATCATCGAGGGCATAGCGGCGAGCTTGCTGAATTCATCCACGTCTTGTGCCCGCGATGCGATTCCCTGGCGTAAGTTGCGGAACTCACGCTTCTTCAGACTCATGGCTCCAGCTGAGACATGAGCAGTGCGAAAGGCCTGCTGGAATTGGTCCCAAGTGATGCCACCCATGGGAAAAGTGGCGGTGTAATTCTCCCACCAAGAAGCTGCAGGTCCATCCAGTTGATGCGCGGCATAGCGCACCTTCTCAAAGATCGGTGCATCCAACGGTGACTAGCTCCCTTCCGATCTTTGCGGAGCCAATAAATCGACCACAATCGGCTCAGTGCTACTAGAGAACACTGGCGGATTCAACCTCAGAAATCGAGTCAAGTTGTCCACAGTGGGTGGTGGTGGTGGCGGTGGATTGTTGGCGGTGTTGTTCTGATTCTGAATAAGGAGTTGCATCAGTGCATTCTGCTGCTGGAGCATTTGGGTGAGCTCGGCGGAAACCAAAGGTCACGTCTCGGAGGCATCTGGTGTTTTGGAGTGGGTGAGAAGATTAGAATAGAACAATGGTCTATGAGAATAACACTACCCATATGAATGCACAATCATAACACACCAATCATTTATTCATTCCACTCAAACATGGTTCAAACTCGATTACAAAAGTTCATGACTAATCGAAGGAAAAACATCGGCCTAACTGATCGACGAAAAGTAAAAGATAACATGGTGGTCGACTAAAAGTCTTCATCGCTGGCGCCTCTTCTTGGGGTTTCCTTCGGTGGTACTCCTTCAAATCCTGATCATTTCTCACGAGGGGTGCTTCGTCTCCACTCGGGTAAAGGTCCTCTCCCAAGTCCATCTTCTCCTCAATCGCGGCAAGCTTCATCTTCAGGTCGTCGACTATCTCCATGAAGTCCGTGATTTCTTCCTCATGGCCAAGGAAGTCTGCGTGCCTTCTCCTCCGATTCGATTCGCGGAACAAAGCTTCCGTGTGTCTTCGAGTTACGGCGAGTCTGAATCTCCCGTTTCACGAGAAGACACTCCAAGTCCTGGATGTCTGAGAGAGTGGAATCGTCCTCAATGGTACGGATGATATCTCCATTCCTTGCCTGCGAGAAACCATGGCGAGGTGCGAGTGATCGAGCTCGTACAGACTCCTCTCGGAGATGTCCAAGTGCTCGATAGATCGCCACGTCCCTTCCGATGATCCGGTTGAACTCGGTGAACTCAAAGTTGATAGGCTCCGTGTGTCCTCCAAAGGTCCTCCACAGGATATGCACCTCAATCACATGGCGGGTGTCCGTCGGAAGTGCATTAGTGGGTTTCCCAGTGATCGAGGGCAGAGCAATCTTCAGCAGCTTCACCATCTGGACCAGCTTCCTTCCGAAGGGCATCGTCTCATCGGGCTGGCAGAACTCCGGTAGCAAAACTGGGGTGAACTCGGCGGCCATCTAGAATGTTGCAAAGGGGAGAAGAGTCAGAATAGAACAAGGAAGAATTATAGAATGAAAGGGGTTCAAAGTAAATGGTCTCTGCTTATGGCTTTCCGATCCTAGGGGTTACGATCCTACGGTCAGCGTGTGCTCTGATACCATCTCTGTAGCGACCTGACCCAACATCGGTCAAGTCTCTGTGTCTGTACCATCCCAAGATCATGCTGGTACTCACAGTACATCGATAAAGTAATCAAAGTTCAATCACACCTGAATTTTATTACACGATTCTCATATAGAGTCTTTATTACAAGGGAATAAATTCGCTCAAGGCCAACTCATGAGAAATAAACTACTAATGCTGCGGGCGTCGAGGTAAAGCGAGTCCATCCGACTCCAAAGGGCAATCGCCAAGCGGGCGTAGCCTCACTCTGATCGGAATATATCTACGCAACATAATACGTTGCAGCCATGTAGGTCGACTTTTGGAATAAGTCGGCAAGTCATGAAGAATAACAATAATAAAGTTACTACCTCTATATGCATTTTTGGTTGTGGAGCTCTAAGTTTCATCATTTTGCGAAAAGCCAATTTTATCCTACTACAAAGTGGACTTATTTGCAAATTACTACAAATTGTTGGTAGTTATTGAGATGGTTCCGCCAACCAAAATCTCGTTCCCAAATTATTAAGTCATAAACCCTCAAATTAATTCATTAGTTTTAGTGTTGAGATATCCGAATACTTCCAAGTTCCAGAGGCTCAAATGTCCGTGAATCGGGACACGGCTAATCGATTAGGTTATAACTCTGCAGAGGTTTGCGCACTTTCCCGCAAGAATCATTCCCTCCTTTAAAGTCTTCGCACTTCATGGTGTTTGAAGACGGGACGATGAAACAGGTCTTCCAAAGAGTTCTTCGCCACCGCCGGTACCCATCCAATCCTACCGTTCGTCTACTTCTCGTAGTACCGTCCAGCCAGCGTCACTACTAGGGTCAACCCAGCGAGCCCATAATGGCTTGCGGCTGCACAGTAAGCTTCCGGTCATGGGGCATCCATCCTTCTCTTCGTGGCTGGGTGAAGCTTTCAGGATGTCATGGCGCTTCTCCATGCATCCCGGCCACCACTGGGTGCTCCAGGTGCCCGTCGGCAACCGTCCTCCACCCAGTAGTGATTTTCCAAGTCCATCTTGATCATTGTAGTCCATGGGTTGTCATCATCATTGACTCTCACATCTTGCTTATGAATTTCACTCATCCCAAATCCCGTCTCTGAGCATAGCAAAATAACTACTACGTCCGGGGTCATGGTAACAAGGGATTGGTTCATCCTACCACATGATACTACTCAAGTTTAATGACTTCAAGATTTCACTACTGCATGCATGGTGGGGTGGTGACAACTACTAATGCACAAAAACATAGGTATAGAAATAACATGATCAAAACTTGCCTTGCTGATGATCCTCGTAAGCTAAAGAGTCGTAGTAGCAAGCTTCGCACTCCGGAAACTCTACCGAGACAAACAATAACACAGTAAGCAAAACAATAGGATCACATAACACAACATAACAAAAATAACATAGCACAACAAAGCAACCAAAACCAAATCCAAAGGAAAATTCAAAGAAAAATCACTCAAAGTTTCCTACTTCAAACAATAGCTAAAAATAGTTTTTATATAACAAAAATTCCTTAATATAACCTAATCATGGTTTTAGGTTAACTTAACAGAAAAGGATTCACTAAGCAACTAGGTGCAAAAAGAATTAATTAAATAGCTATTATAAAAACTCATTTTAGGCCTAATCCAATTTCTATTAAGAAAATTAATTATAAACCTTTATTAATTATAAATAAAAGTTCATCTAATAGAGTGACAGAAACTAACCTAGAATAACTAATCACAAGTTAAAAATAAATTAATTTACTAATTTATTAATTAGGAAAAGCAGGAACTAGTCAATTAATTAGGATTAATAGGATTCTGCCTAGAATTAATTATTTATTAATCCTAAAATACCAAAGTTAAATTCTAGGGTTTGGCAATATCAAAATAAAGTGATGGCAAAAGGAATCATGCAAAAATAATTTTTCTAACTAAAATTATAACAGATTTGCTATTCTGTCTAAAATAATATTAAAGCATTTTTAATTATGTTTAACAGAGCTAAATATATGTTTTTCAGAAACGACATTAGATTTGATATCCAACAAACTTAAATCACTCAAAAAGTTTAAACAGAATAAAAGATATACATTTTTGAAAATTGAAACTATTCGGCTAAAACAGAAAATCAAAATAAAAGAAAAAGCCCAATGGGCCTATACTGTGCACTAGGCGTAGTTTAGTCTAAACGGGCCTAGGGTTTAACTAACAGAACCGGCCTAATAAAATAAAAACCTAACTTAAAAATTAAACCGGAACGAACCGGCCGGACCGGGCTTTATAAAAAAACGCGTACCCCTTCGGGGTGTTCTAATCTACGCCGTAGATTGGAGATCCGACGGCGGGGTGGTGTTTTCCGGGGACTCACCGGACTCCGGCGACGGCGGCGGCGGCGGCGAGAGTGCTCCGAGGCGTCGGGGCGTCATGAAGCTTGGCCGAGTCGTCGGGAGATGCGGGGAGCACGGGAGTGGTTCGGTGGGGTTGGGAGGTCGGGTGGACTAGGGGCTCGGCAACGGCAACAATGGCGGCGAGGAGATGCTCGGTCTCCGGACGGCGTGAGGGGAGAGGAGGGTTCCGGCGAGGGCTAGGGGAATGGGTGCGGCGAGCTCGGCTTTTATAGCACAGGGGTCGGGCTCGCTCGGAAGGGCATCGGAGGCGATCGGGATCCCGGATCCTTCGGGATCCGGTGGATCTCCGGCGAGGTCGCGGCGTGGGCGAGGGGGAAAGAAGAGGGGGGGGTCCCACGGGTCAGCGGGAGAGAGAGAGAGGCGAGGGGGTCGGGTCGAGCGGGTGACCGGCGCGTAAGGGGTTCGGGAGGCCTGGTCGGTCTGTTGGGCTGGCCTGGGCTGGCCGGGCCGCCTGGGCCTGGTTGGTCACGGGCTCTGGCGCCGGCGCTACCGGCTGGGCAGGGGGGCTGGCGCTGGGGTTTTCTTTATTTTTTAATTAAAACAAAACCAAAAATAAAACCTAAACTATAAATATTTTATATAGGGTATATATATACCAAAATGATCAGGGAATATTCCCTTTCATTTGAACATTTTTCCAAAGGCAAAATCCAAACTTTATAAAAATCCATTTTTTCAAATTCAAATAAAATTCAGATTTGAATTCCAATTCTTTTGGCATTGTTTCCTCTGATATTTTGGAGTGTCATGTTTGCTCCTCTCATACATTCGATCAAGTATTTATATTGCTTAGCTTTTGATTTGTTTCGCACATGCGAAATTTTGAAATTCAAATTCAAAACTCAAATTGCTCTGAAACTTCAAATGGCATTCAAATTCAAACAGGATGCATAGGATGCTTAGCTATAATTGTAAAACATTCCAAATAGGAAATTTGGGATGTTACATTTGTAGGACAGTAGAAAATTTCCCTCAAGTGGATGACCTAAGGTTTATCAATCCGCGGGAGGCATAGGATGAAGATGGTCTCTCTCAAACAACCCTGCAACCAAATAGCAAAGAGTCTCTTGTGTCCCCAACACACCCAATACAATGGTAAATTGTATAGGTGCACTAGTTCGGCGAAGAGATGGTGATACAAGTGCAATATGGATGGTAGATATAGGTTTTTGTAATCTGAAAATATAAAAACAGCAAGGTAACAAGTGGTAAAAGTGAGCGTAAACGGTATTGCAATGCTAGGAAACAAGGCCTAGGGTTCATACTTTCACTAGTGCAAGTTCTCTCAACAATAATAACATAGTTGGATCACATAACTATCCCTCAACATGCCACAAAGAGTCAATCCAAAGTCACTAATAGCGGAGAACAAACGAAGAGATTATGATAGGGTATGAAACCACCTCAAAATTATTCTTTCCAATCAATCCGTTGGACTATTCCTATAAGTGTCACAAACAGCCCTAGAGTTCGTACTAGAATAACACCTTAAGACACAAATCAACCAAAACCCTAATGTCACCTAGATACTCCAATGTCACCTCAAGTATCCGTGGGTATGATTATACGATATGCGTCACATAATCTCAGATTCATCTATTCAACCAACACATAGAACCTCAAAGAGTGCCCCAAAGTTTCTACCGGAGAATCACGGCGAAAACGTGTGCCAACCCCTATGCATAGGTTCATGGCGGAACCCGCAAGTTGATCACCAAAACATACATCAAGTGAATCACGTGATATCCCATTGTCACCACAAATACGCACGGCAAGACATACATCAAGTGTTCTCAAATCTTTAAAGACTCAATCCGATAAGATTACGTCAAAGGGAAAACTCAATCCATTACAAAAGAGTAGAGGGGGGGAAGAAACATAAGATCCAACTATAATAGCAAAGCTCGCGATACATCAAGATCGTGCCAAATCAAGAACACGAGAGAGAGAGAGAGAGAGAGAGAGAGAGAGAGAGATCAAACACATAGCTGCTGGTACATACCCTCAGCCCCGAGGGTGAACTACTCCCTCCTCGTCATGGAGATCGTCGGGATGATGAAGATGGCCCTCGGTGAGGGTTCCCCCCTCCGGCAGGGTGCCGGAATAGGGTCCCGATTGATTTTTGGTGGCTCTAGAGGTTTTGCGGTGGCGGAACTCCCGATCTATTCTCTGTTCTGGAAGTTTTAGGATACGTAGGTATATATGGGTGAAAGAAGTACGTCGGTGGACCGAAGGGGGGGCCACGATGCAGGGGGCGCGCCCTAGGGGGGGTGGGCGCGCCCCCCACCCTCGTGGCTTCCTCGTTCCTTCCTTGACGTGGGGTCCAAGTCCATCGGGTAGCTTTCGTTCCAAAAATAACTTCTCTAGTTGATTTCCGTTCCGTTTCGACTCATGCGATATTCCTTTTCTTCAAAACACCGGAAATAGGCAAAAACAAAGAATCTGGGCTGGGCCTCCGGTTAATAGGTTAGTACCAAAAGTAATATAAAAGTGGATAATAAAGCCCAATATTGCCCAAAACAGTAGATAATATAGCATGGAGCAATCAAAAATTATAGATACGTTGGAGACGTATCACACCCCTCTTGGAACCCCTACCAGCTGCTTGGGCTCCCAGGCGAATACTTCCTTGTTAGCGCGCAGGAACTTCACCAAGGCATCCTCTTGATCCCGGTTGAGGTTGGCACCTATGTTGAAGGTGGCTCCAGAGGACCCATCTTCCTCGACCGGCACCTGCTTGGTTTCTGCCCGATCTTGAGTGAACAACTGCTTCTTCTTAGCTGGTGCGGCCTCCTTGTCTCCGGAGACGGCCCCGTCAGCCGGTCGCGCTGCCGCGGCGGTCTTGAGGGCAAGCTTGAGCGCTACCAGAGCTTCCTTGGTGTCCCCAACTACGGTGAGGACGCTCTTGCTCCCCGGCATCTTCATGAGGTTGTAGGCCGGATGGGTTGCTGCCATAAACTGAGCCAGAGTCGGGTACCCGTGGATGGCGTTGTACGGGAGGCCAATACGGGCGATGTCGAACTCGATCAGCTTAGTGCGATAGTTGTCGCGGGTGCCGAAGGTCACGGGAAGACGGATCTGCCCCAGGGGGCTGGAGGAGCCACTGCCGACCCTGGAGAAGGGCTTGCTGGGGCGGAGCCGCTCGAGCAGTACGTGAAGGAGGCTAAAAGCTTCCACAGAGAGCACGCTGAGGCCGGCACCACCGTCGATGAGGGTCTTGGTGACGTCTACGCTGCAGATGGTGGGCGTGCAAAGCATTGGGAGCGCGCCCGAGCCGACGGTGGTGACAGGGTGATCCCCCGCGTCGAAGGTCAGGTCGGCCTTGGGCGCCGCCCAACCCGGGGGAGCCCCCTGCCGCACGGAGGCGGCGCCGATCTGGCGGAAGAACGGGTTGGTGTGACGGTCCGAGGGCAACACTTGCGAGCCACCGAGGAGGGCCGCGACAGCGAGGGGTGCCGGTGCCGCGAAGCGCGCAGCGAAGAGGCTGCACAGCTCCTCCCAAGATACCACTTTAGATCCTGGGAGGTTGAGCAGCCATGCACGTGATGCACCAGTGAGGGCCATGGGAAGCCAGCTAGCCATGACCTTGTCATCGCCCCCTGCCTTCAACACGACCTCTTCATATGCCAGCAGGAAAGCCGACGGGTCCGCCGCGCCATCGTAGCGCTGCGGCATCTCTGGCTTGAACTTGGTGGCCCTTGCACCGCCTCAAAGGCGGGGCAAAACTCCGACCCCTGGCCCCATGGTATCTCTGTCGTCGCAGCCGGAAGAGCAGCGCCGGCCATGGGGATGAAGCACGGCGGTGGCGGAGCATAGATCGACGAAAGGGAGGCTTCGGTGCACCCCTAACTGGTGCGGCAAATGTCGGATTTCGGGTTCCGGCAATCCCTTGAGGTTCGAACACTGGTTGCGCACGAAGATCCCTCTCTCTCCCTAGCTCACTATCGCAACGATCGCAAGGCCTAGCTCGACGAACCCAAAGAACAAGAGACACAAGAGTTTATACTGGTTCGGGCCACCGTTGTGGTGTAATACCCTACTCTAGTGTGGTGTGGTGGATTGCCTCTTGGGCTGAGGATGAACAGTTACAAGGGGAAGAACAGCCTCCTGAGGAGAGGTGCTCTTGTGCTTGGTGAGCTGGTGTGGTGGTCTCAGTGGAATGGATCCAATCCAAGATGAGTTGCCTCCTACGGTGGTGGCTAGTCCTATTTATAGGGGCCCTGGTCCTCTTCCCAAATATTGAGCGGGAAGAGACTAGAGAGTAGAGGCTAGTTCTCAGCATAGATAGATAAAAAAATAGATTATTCAACTGCTCCTCGTCGTCCGACTCCTCCTCGGTGATGTCCTCCTCCGACGTCCGACTGTAGGCGTGAAGATACCGATCGTCATTGGATTCCCAGGGCGACGCTGCTCCTAGCCTCATGTTGAATTGAGCGTCCGCTTTTCTCCTACGCTTGTCCTCGTGATAGGCGGCTCGCTTTGCCCTCCTCTTATCCCTCTCCGCCCTCTTTGCGCGTAGAACTCGTGCTCATTGATGATGTCCTGCGGGAAGCCTTGGAGCCATAGTGCCATGGCTTCCTCGTCCATCTCGGCGATGCCGAGACGGTGCTCCCGCCTCCGGTTGTCACGATGATCCTCGTCGGTGATAAGCCGTGGCAGAGGCGCGAGCTCCTGTGCCCGCTCCCGTGTCGGCACGTGAGGGAAGTTCAATGTTCTATGAGGCCATCGGAGGCGCCACGCCGCCGTGTCGTACGCGCGGGGGGCCTTGTTGGCGGTGTCAAAATTGCCGAGGCCGAGGCGCATCCTGCGGAACCGGATCTCGGCGGAGAAGCCGTTGGAGGGGCGCGCGCGGACGCCGCGGTATCCCCAAGTTTCCCGACGATGCGGCGGCATGGTGGCGCGGCGGTGGCGAGGCGAGAAAGAGCGGGGAGAGAACGGTGGCGAGGCACAGAGCGGGGAGAGAGCGGTGGCGAGGCACATAGCGGTGGGAGGGCGTTGGGTTTTATAAAGCGCGTCGGACGCCGCGCGCCAAAACTAGCGCACGCCCGACCGCTTTTTCCCACGCGCGCGCAATCCTTTCCCGACGTCTCTGCTATCTCTACTCTCTTATCTACTGTTATATTTATTTAATATTTAATATTTATCTCTACTTCTCTACTCTCTACTTTTTTTCACTACTTTTCCCTACTCTTATAAAAAACAGAGTTGGTGATGATGGTTTTCCTGCCATCCTACAATATAGGCCATCCGATTTATATCCGACGGATAGGAAGGAAACTGTGGAAATTTTGCAAAAACATACCCACACCCCTCTCCGTATTTGCAAATAAGGCATTCCCTCATTCATCATTTTCTCCCACAAGATAAACTACTCATACAAATGCATCTCGATGTTCCGTGCAACGCATGGGCATCTTGCTAGTTTTTCTTATAAAAAAACAGAGTTGGTGATGATGGTGTGCCTGCCATCCTGCAATATAGGCCATCCAATTTATGTCTGACAGATAGGAATGAAGCAATGGCAGTTTCGCAAAAAGATACCCACACCCCTCTCCAGATTTGCAAATAAGGCCTTCCCTCGTTCATCCTTTTCTCCCACAAGATAAACTACTCATACAAATGCATCTTGATGCATGCAACACATGGGCATCTTGCTAGTTCTAAAAAACTTTCCATCATTTGCCGCACTACTGGTTGCAGATGAAAAACCTACCCAAGCACAGCGCGATACATGAGCGACGCGCAATTACAAGCTGATATTCTGTTGGACAATGAAGGCTATAACCAATTACTTTTACGGGAACAATAGCACCCAGGAAATTTGAAGGGTAGGTATGAACAAAATTGGAACTGCACATGTACTGCTAAGTGATTCAATACACACATTACCAATCGAGGAGGAGAACGATGGTCACGGCAACCTCTGTGAGTCATGGTCGGCAACAGGAGTCAGTTCATTGTCCAGGACGGTGGTCCTTCTACGCTTGGCGTCGGCTTCCGGGAAGCAGATCCGAGACCGTGGAAGACGTTGCCGGGGAAGAGGCTCCGTGTACGACAATGACGGTGGACCGGCTCCAGTGCGGCGTACGAGGTCATCGATGAGGCAGATGCACTGCGGTGGATTGAGTGCGCCGATGTAGAAGGGGAGGAGCACGAAGGGTACGGTGCCGTGGAGAAATCTATTTTGCGGTTGGGATAGAAAATGGGGAGTATTCAGGTGTACTACTCTGGGTGCCGGGGTGGGGTTGGCTGGGTAGGGTGAACCTGAAGTTATGAAAACAGCCCCCTACCAACCGTCATCCGTAGGCCTGTTCCGAAGGCTATGATGGTAACTTTCCACTGCTCGAATCAGAGTTGCGGGAGATTTTCTCGCCGACCTCAAAATTTGGTGACACTGAACTTCCCGTGTGGCGTGTTGGGTGATTTGGCTAAGAAACTAGCGAGTAGTACTAGTAAACTCTGCATATTAGGTTTGACCGAAGTCAAACTTACTAAAGTTTGACCAAGTTTATAGAAAAATATAAACATTTACCATAACAGATGTATGATGTGAAAGTACATTCAATAATGAATCTAATGGTATTTATTTGTTATTGTATATGTTAATTTTTTTTGTTATAAACTTTCTGAGAGTTTACAAAACTCGACTTTGACTAATGCTAATACGCGGACTTAAATAAAAACGGAGGGTGTACACATTCGTTTTCTTAGTATGTAGTGAATTAATCATTTGTTGAAATTGTGAAATAAATATACTAGGCTACTGACTTCAAATGTAATGGTCTATACAATTCAACAGTTACAATCACTGTCGAATTCCAAGATGTATACGAGGTCTATAGTACTTCACAACATGCTCAAACTCACATAATCCCAGTCAAATGACAATCAAAATGCATTTCATAGTTATTACTTTGTAGGATGCAACAAAACCAACAATAACTCTACATCAGCCATTATAAAAGCAAGATTTTGAACATATCCCAATGTGTGAATAAACATGCAGAGAGAGCTTGCAAAGATGGAGCAGATAGGGTGGGAAAGATTGTATGTATGTGGACGAGAGAGTAGGAGACAAACCTAACAAAACAGAGAGAGAGAGATAGAGAGAGAAAGAGAGAGGAAGAAGTTAGGTCTGTGAGAAAGATGGAGACATGTAATATACATGAGATGCATGTGCATCCGGATTCTGTATACGTGGAAGGAGAAGAGACAACAGGTTTGATGAGAGAGCTGAAAAAACATGGGCGAGAGGGGAAGGATCTCGTGGGTTGAGGGATTGATAAATTTGTGCGGGGGAGAGAGGGATTGATAATTTTGTGCGAGAGAGAGGGTGGGGGGAGGAGTCAGTCAGCCGTCGTCACATCATCCTGCTTCCAAATGGCCCCACATTCTCTAGCGCAGTGTGGTCGCCATCTTCGATCTCCTCGATGCCCTCTTTGAAGATTGAGGTGTTGTGCATGCTGGGGTGCAGAGAAGCACAAGCAAGAGTGGTCACCATATAACCTTGGATGGGGATGAATTGTGTGCTCGGGGGAGGGGTGTGTGTGTGCTGTGTGTGTGTGTGTGTCAGATATTGAGAGAAAACAAACCTAAGGAGAGAAATGTGTGTGTATGTGACGGAAAGCTACATGCTAAACAGGGAATTCACGAAGAGATTGTGTGTGCGAGATAGAGAGCGATGTGCGGACCTTGAGTTGGGCAGGGGCCGGGTGAGGGTGTCAAAATGTGCGCGTTGATGCATGTGTTACATGCGATCATGCGAGGAACGGACGAATCGAGACAGATGGTTATTGTGTGACGGATGCTCCGCTCTCTCTCTCTCTCTCTCTCTCTCTCACACACACACACACACACACACACACAAGTAAAATAGAAGACCGTTCTCTCATGTATACACACCGTATCGGCATCTGTCTATGTCTCACTCATGCATGATCATTTACACATTCACACCTCTCTATGTCTCCATTACACGCACACCGTCTCCACATTGCCCTTCCGCCACAACACACATATGGACACATACACATGTTCTATCTCAGTCACACACACAAAATCAGTATTAAAAAAACTAGGGCGCACCTAAAATGTCCAAATGCAAATAAACATGAACTGGAGCTAAATTCAAATATATGGAAATATTGTAGCGTCAAGAACTTTTCCAGGAAAAAAATTGAGTAATATTAGGGATTGTTTTCACACACACAAAAGGTTCGATTGGATGTTCGAGCGCGACACGGTGGCCACCGTTCGATCGACCACAGCGTCCATGATTCACACGCTTACCGCGAGATTCGTATCGTGGCTGTGGTAACTAATAAAAGCGCTGCCTAAGTCTAATGTTTATGTGTACTAGTACGGTTTTCTTTTAAGTTTGACCAACCCTATATAAAACTAAACTAAGCTCCCACACACGCACTCATCAATATGCCGCTGCCGCCGTTGCGCATGCCGGCGCCCGCCTGCTCCGGCCAACAATTTCTCGCCCATCACCGCCATGTCGTCGCCATCCCTGTGCCATGAAGCCGAAGGCTCACCCGCTCACGTCATTTGCAGTCCCTCCTCGCGATGCCCGCCCGCTAAGCACCACGAAAGCTGGTGGAGCAGCGTCTATGCATGCAGCGTCACGAAGAGGAGGACGGCGCGTGCTCCAAGATGCCGGCGAGGAGGAACTAGCGTGTCATTGTCGTCTCCGCCCAGCGGAGGAGAGCACGCATGGTGGCTGTCGCGGCGGAAGCCGATCAGCGTCGTCGAGCCCGCAAACCGGGTGCGGACGCGGAATCTACCTTCGAGACCTTGAATGCCATGTGGATCCTGCAATCTGAAGGAGCAATTTGGGCCAGTCGACTCTTGTGAGCCGTTTGATGCAACATGGATGGCTCGAAGGGCTTCTTCAACCTCCGAAAGTGACGCACGGTTCATCTTCTCAGCCCGCCACACGCCTAAACGCCTTCCGCCGCCGCCGCACCCTCCCCTGAACCACCTGCCACCGCCATGCTGCCCCCACCCCCGCCAGCCGTTTAACCTCGGGCAAGATCCATTTTTTCTGGCGAACTGCATTCCACACCCAACACTCATAAGATAGATCATGGGCACCCTGCCACCCTAATATAGATACTGGGGTAGCTTCTCTGCCGTCTTCTTCCTTCGCTCCGTCGAACTTCTTTCACAAATCGACTGGCCCAAATTATACTAGTAACGTATTAAGTACAGTAGGAACACGAAGATACGAGCAGTAGTACCAACTACAAGAAGAACAGCAGTAAGACATAGTACTAGTACTACTGTACATACTAAAGAGTTCAAATAACGAGAAAGAACATAAACATAGTTTTGCTGGGGCCTCAGCACAACACACCCTACTAGTCCGCTTGACACTGCAGTAGAACCAGCATGAGCAACGGCACTGCCACCTACTCGGAGTCCGAGTCCACGTCCTCGACTTCGTCCTCGTCCCTCTTCCTCTTCCTCTTCGCCGACGCTTCTTTGCTTGAACCGGACACCGGGCTTTGCTTCTTCATCCAACCCTTGTAGATATTTAAACAAAGGTAGGCATCCATTGCTGCGTACAGGATGTGATCTTCATCTAATGTCTTCAACTCCCATGCATGATGAAACTCGTGGTGAGGTTTTTTCAGTTTAGCGTACGAAGGATCGATCGTGGATGCTGCCAGGGTCAGCATTGAAGGTTGAGAGGAGGACACCAGGCTTGCCTTCTGGAGATCGAAGAGCTGGCCTACAACGAGGCCTATCCGACCCAGGACATCCTATGCTGTTCCTAAAGTCTCTGATAACAAATTTCACTCTTTCGTCCTTGAGGAAGTTCTTATAATCCTGGCACTCAACGTCGGCATGGCATATGTGGTAGACCAAGCACACGTATGTACGCAAACCTGGATCACGGCGGGCTTCTTCTTCTCCGCCTCCTTTAGAATCTTCTCTCTTTGCAGGACTGTGGTGTACTCAACATCTAGCCCAGCGACACACTCATCCGTTGAACTGTTGAACATGCGTAGGAAGCGAGCAAGGCATGCTTTCACCATCGCGGATCCACGTGTGGAGATGACGATGAACTCATCACCAGTGATGGATCTAACCTGGTACTCAGCGGCGACCATGATGATTTGGGAGGCCATGGATTTTGGAGGAGGGTTAGGAGAAGTTGAACTAGTGTAATCTGAAAGGACGGGACGACAAGGAGCGAACTGTTGTAAGGTACTGTACTAGTAGAAGACGGGAATGAGTAGGGCGTGCAAACGGCGTGGGATTGCTGGCTTGCCCGGTGGATAAACAGCTGCAAGCCCCCAAAGAGTTCTCGAGAACTATGCGGGACCAACTAGATGTCATGTCTACTAGACCCATATTGTAGGCCTGGTGGTATAGCTTCTGCCTGTTCGCACGCCATGCCGGCGCATGGGTAACTTCACTTAATTCCGTCAACGATCGCGCCTCCCACGACCTTCGCCTCCCTCGCGCGGTCGCGCCCTTTGAGACTTCGACGGGCTATAAATGAGCAATATTTTGCCTACTCCGCATGCATGATACTCCGTCTGGTCCTTTTTACTTCCGAATTACTTGTTTGACCAAATTTATACTAAAAATATCAATATCTACAATACTGATTATAATGAGTATAAGAACTACTCCCTCCGTTCCGAATTACTTGTCTCAGGTATGGATGTATCTAGATGTATTTTAGTTCTAGATACATCCATTTCTGCGACGAGTAATTTGGAACGGAGGGAGTACGTTTTATAATGAGTATAAAAGTATTGATTTGACATTGTGAATGTTGATACATTTTTCTATAAGTTTGGTCAAAGTAGAGGTACATTGACTTCAGACAAAACTTAAATGCACAATGCAGACTAGTTCCTCCGTCCAGGTGCGTGCCATGTCCTATCTTGTCATCACAACAAGCTATTAGAGTACTACTACCTCCCTTCTAGTTTAAAGGGCTTGATTCAAAATTTTCACCTACTCTTAGCAAGATAGAGGTGGTGGAATAGTTTTGTAGTCCTGCAAAAGTACTCAACTAATCTTGTCGTTCTTCACAAAAATGTGTTTACCAATGCATGCATGAACACTAGTTACTCTAACCCCCCTCTCTTCTTTAATTCTTTGCCACATCAGCATGTTTGCTATTCCCGTGTGCATGATACCAGCTAAGATACCACCATTATGGCCAGCATTAACCATCGCATGCAATAATTTAGTGCACCTTGAAATATGAACATGTGTGGGCGTGTATATTTTTAATGACTTGAGACTATAACTAGCCCGACATGCAAGATGAGACTTATTATGCATCGTTCCCCATACCTGCAGGAAGCCCGTTCGTCTCCAAATCTTTTCATCTCCATGTGTGGAAACAATATGCCTGCCAGACTCTCCTTCTCCCTTCGGCGGTCCCACCACTCCACCCCGTGTGGAAAAAAAAATCTGCATGCATGACTCTCCTCCCCCCGCGCTCGTCCAATCTGTTGTGACCAGCAATATTTCCACCCCTTCCCTCCCCCGTAATTTACTCCAACAAATATGCCCACGTAGCTATTACGTTAATCACGCAACATATCTTCCGGAATGATTTGCTTGATTACTTAACTGCAGGTGCATTGGGTCACTGACATATGGGCCCAACAGGGGTCTGGCCCACATGTCAGTGACGCAACTGGACCTGCAGTTAAGTCAGTGCAGCTCAGTCCATATCTTACGTAGGTGTGCCATTGCTCGCTATAAATACTACGCCTCCCACGGCATTCAGAAGAACGCTCATGTTCATCGCTATCTCCTCCTCCTCCCTCTCACGTCGACCACCATGGCATCGCCCCTCCCAAGCCCTAGGCGCCCCTCGCTGCACCGCCTGGACGGTCACGCGTCGCTGTTCTGTTCCTCGCCGCCACTAGTCGAGGAGGATGCGTCGGCGTTCCACTCCTCACCGCGACGTGTCGAGGTGGACGCGTCGGTGTTCCCAATCTCGCCAGCACGCGCGTCGCAGTTCGCGTCGGCTCCCCGCTACGTGGAGAACGGCGCGCTGCCCGCCGAGCCCCCAGCCTTGAGGAGCTTTGGAAAGAAATGGATGTCGCCATGTGGGATGCTTTGCCGCCGGCAGAGAAAGCCAAAATAGAGGCGGACAAGAAGGCCGAGGAAGAGAAGCATGCTGCGTGGCAAGCTACCTGGCAAGTCCATGTCGTGTCCGAGAGAGTCAGGCAATTGACTCTTTGGCAGAAGGCTCGTGCTAGGGCCGTGAGGGTGGCGGAGGACGCCCGTGCCAAAGCCCTGAGTGTAGTCGGGCCCAAGCACCTCATCTATGCTTGGCGGTACGTGGACCGGGTGCACGCTTCCAGTGAGGAGGAGTACCTGTTGGCGCCGGATCACCACACCGGTGAGATCGTGCTCGCCCGCCGGTAAGCCACCAATCAGCACCTGCGAGTTGCGAGGCTGAGGAAGAGGCGTTGTGTCGGCGCGCTGGGAAACGGCCGCGCACCAGGGCACTCGTGGCGCGCCACAAGTGCTCCTGCGAGCGCTGTGGCTTTTAGTAGGAGTATAAATTTTGTTTCGTAAGGCGATCTCATTAGTTTTGGGACGCAAATGATAAATTCCGTATGTTCAGGAATTATTAGCGTCCTTAATTAAGTATGTAAAAGGGAAAGTTTGGAAACCTTGTGCATTCGTATGCATTTTGTAAGTACGTGCATATAGCACAAACTTTACTATATACTATCACACTACACGTCTCTCTCTATATATGCTTGTAGACTGTGCTACTCCCTCCGTCCAGGTCAATAAGTCATCTTTGGTTGTGCACCGTGACCAAGAAGAAGGGAAGACTTATACACCTAGACGGAGGGAGTACTACTATTACTTATGTACGTGCAAATGCACGTTTTAACATTACAATGCGGTTTTTGTAAAAATAGAAAAACAGCACTAGTCAAGCTTGTGAAACGATTCAATGCAAAACAAATGCAAAAATGCTCGTTTGATTGTTTACTTTTAGCTTCCTTCTCTATGGTTTTTTCTCTGTCGTACTTTGTATGGAGTATCTCACTGGTCGGGAAGGCATGCAAATTCCCAAACCGCTTCCTACACCCTGTATCGAATTTTTTGCCTAACAAGTTGTGTCGTGCAATTGGAATTCCAACTTGAGTACTCCCTCTTTCTAGGTGAATAAGTCATCTTAGGTTGTTCATCGTGACCAAGGAGGAGGGGAAAACGAGAGAACTTAATGTTTATTTGCTAATTAATAGCATTGCATGCAATGAACTAACCACTGCATGTTATCTTTGGTAGTCTCAAGTCATTAAAAGCATGCACACCCTACATCTGTTATTGGTTGATATGTCAAGAAACAAGAAATGATGTAGAAGTTAATGCACCGCGCCTAAGTGTTTTGGGATTATTTGGTTTTCGTAAGATGACTTACACACCTAGACGGAGGAAGTACTACTACTAGTAGGAGTACCAGGGGCCAGTTCTTTTAGGCTTCTATATTAGTAATCCCATAACTACTACCTCCGTCCTGGTTTATTGGTCCCCATTGTAATCTGTGTCAAATTTTGATCATAAATTTAACTAATGAAATGTTAGTGCATGTCACATGCACTAACATTTAACCAGTTAAATCTTTGGTCAAAATTTAGGACAAATTACAATGGTGACGAATAAACCAGGACGGAGGTACTAGTAGTAGTTTAGAAGCCCAAATAAATGAGTGAGGCGCCTTAATGTTACTCTCCTCTGTGACTAGTCTTATGGGAAAAGCTGGGGAAGCCGCCAAAAGAACTGGCCCTAGGAGTAGTAGCTAGGGATACTAGGAGTAGTAGCTAGGAATCGACTGTGAGAGATGAAACGGAGAAAGTGAATGCAGAGAGATGAAATGCAAAAAAGACGGAGGGATGTGATGGTTGCTTGTCCATTTATTTTACCAGGCCACTTATTACTGGGAGTGGTTGGGTTTTGTGATATGACAGCTTTGCTGCCGCATACCACGAGGTGAGACTCCCGTCTTGATGCCGCCCTCTACACTAGTACTACATCGGTCGTGGTTTATCCCCATTGATTTTGGATGAAGATTTAAGCGACAAAATGTTAGTGCATGTCAACAAAAACAATATCGTTGGATTCATATTTGAACATAGTTTTCAATGATATAATTTTAGGTGACATGCATCATCATTTATCGTACTATATATAATGTTAGTTCAACTTTTGGTCATACTAATCTATAGTAAGGTGCCCGTGCGTTGCACGGAAGAGTGAAATGCATTGACCGGGGAGTTGTTTATTTTGACAAAGGATGTGGGGTCATCTCATGTGTAACGGGTATCGATAGGTTTCTTCGGATATTATTTCATCTCTAGAGCTCACAAACATCCGAGTGAAATAGATAAAAAAAGTATCTTTTGCAAACAAAAGCGTTCAACTGTTCAACCCGCATCCAAAACTTGTGAAGAAATAACTCTTATTGTGCTTTGCAAGAAATGATCTTCAAGAATTAGTTTTTGAGTATCCATTATTATACATTGGCTACAGATGACATGGCACTTTCTTATAGTCAACAGTTGGCTATACTATTTAAGTATTAACCATGCCCTTATACACCTAGGCGTAGGGATTAAATCAGGATAACTTGGAAGGGGGCAGAGGACATGTAAGAAATGGTTCATCATAAGTCTTTCACCAAGATCTTGTAGTAAAAATTCATACATGGAAGATTCTAGACTAAACCATAAATGGATACACTTTTATTCATGCGCGATACTCCAATAGAGCAAGATTATGCATGGAAGTCTCCACATGCTTAAACAAAGGATTACATTGAGCGAAGACTAATGATCAACATTTAACTTGGTAATGCAGATGTCCAGGTGAACCTCTTTGGAGTCCCCGTGCACATTGTTGGGGGTCAAATAATACCGTGTGTCTTCCATGTCCACATCGGCGGGCAGGTCCCAGCTCAGCAGAGTCCAAGTCAGCTTGACGTAGCCAGTGTCGCCGCCCACGTACCTCCGAGGGGTAGTAATAGTGAGCACGCACCCATACATCGGTCTCGTGTCAGTGTCAGCGTCAGCGGTGTCGCCCCTGACGCACACTATAGAGACGGGGCGGCGGCCTGCGCGGGCCTCGCCGGTGCTCACGATCAAGAGGAAGATGCTGCCGTCCTCCTTCAAGACTAGCAGGCGGCAGTGATCCTCAGTGACTCCGGCATGGTGAACGGGTAGCACGTCTCGTACTTGATGTTCTTCGCCAAGAGCCAGTAGTGATCGCCGCAGCCTGCATGAGGTGATGCACGATGTCCACCGGCGAGCCCCAAAATGGCACCGGGCACTCATAGCAATAGACGAAGGGCTCCTTGGAGGCATCGACCAGGTCGTCCATGAAACGGGAGTGGCTGTAGGGGACGTTCCACCAGTTGAATATATGAGCAAGTTACGACGAGATTTAGTCCGAATAAGCATAAAATAAATCATGACGGCTATAACAGAGTTAAACTAATCATGCGGACTAGCATAGTAGATGAATAGATCGAATCTAGGACACAGACTAGAAACATGAATTCTACCATGATTTCGAACAGGGAGGACAGAAACACATACGGTGCAACAGGAGCAGCACCATTGGCGTTGAGGTTGTCGCCCATGTCGTTGAGGAAGAGGTTGCCGAGGCCGGGGAAGAAGTCGTCGTCGGTGAAGTCATCGCTGCTAGCAGTCGCAAGAGTGCGCTCCCCAAATTTCAATAGTGCCTGCCGAATGGAGCGCGGGAGGGAGTGACTGTAGGGGACATTGCGGCTGCCGAATCGAGCGCAGGAGTAGCCACGAAGCAGTAGATGGTGCTCCTCCCTAGTCTCTATTCTTATCTCTATCTCTACTACTCTTCTTTGTTTTTTATAATATACCAGTTGTAGTTGTAAAATCGAATAGTACTGCGCCGTCCGCTGCACGCCCGACTGAACACGCCTCCTCGCCTCCATCAAACCCCTCCGTTAAACCCGCATGCAAACCGAGAAACCTACTCCGGCCCGCGGGAGGAAATTTTCCGGTTGCTGTTGGAGAATAACAGAGTTACGTCCAATCCATTTGAGTTAATTGCGTGTATGATTCTCCCTCTATAAAAAGTTAATTGCATCCTTAATCTTGTATTCTAAGTACTCTGTGGGTTCCACTTTGTCAAGATGGTACATGACTTGCAGGGTGGCTACAGATTCGTACAGAATGTTAAAAAGAAACAAATCCATCCTTAATCTTGTATCCTAAGTACTCTGTGGGTTCCACTGCCAGTACAGTAGGGAAAGAAGTATATATTAAGAAAATATAAAAAGCTAAGTTTTAGGACAGAATTCAAACTCAGGTCATCGCGCTGCGAGCATCCGGCCCGGACCAGTACACTAGGTGTTGGTTGTGGAGAATGCAAGAGATAAACCTTTATAACAATGAGCCCGTCCGTTGCAACGGATCCAAAGTAGAATAATACATATTCAAAAATTTGAAATAAAATAGTTTACTTTTGATATACATATCACTAAAAATATCTTATGTTTCACTCCAAATATATTCTTTGGGTTGTTTTGATGAAGTAAGGGAGGAATGTGGTTGGTTTCAAGATACTAAGGGGTTTTGTGTAAACTAGAGCAGAGAAGTGGGCATTGTTGCAGAAGGCCACAACTTACATAACAACCGCTAGATGTAGATCTAATGGTCAGAAATGGCGGATGGCAGACACACCATCATCACCAACTGAGTCTTTTACAGGAGTAGGAGTAGAGAAAAAACCGAGTTGGTGATGATGGTGTGCCTGCCATCTTATAATATAGACTGTCCGATCTATATCTGACGGATAGAAAGCAAACTATGACAATTTTACAAAAGATACCCGTACCTCTCTCCACATTTACAGATAAGGCCTTGCCTCGTTCATCCTTATCTCCCTGAACCTCATTGCTGAGCAATTACAAAAGGAAGTCTCTGGAACAATCTGGCATGGTGGCCGCTGCCGGCGCCGTCCATCCCCATGCCTCCGCCCAGTTCGACCACCAGTCACCACCACGCCCACTCCTCCTCACCTCTATCATCTTTCTCGACATGTCATTTTTTCGATGAAATGGTCGACATACCATTTTCCAATAAAATTCTCAAAATATCATTAGTTTTTACACATGGGATTACTCCTGCATGGGTCAATCACAACAGGTGTTTTGTAAAAAAAATGCATCTTGATGTTTCGTGCAATGCACGGGCATCTTGCTAATTTTTTTGCATATAATTCCAAACACCACGTAGACACGGTCTTTGACCATTTTACAACTATGTTAGTATCATTGTTAGTGGTCAGCCGGTGCAAGTTATAGCCCCGGGTGTTTTAACCTTTTTTTTAGTAATGATATCTGGCGATTGTTCGGCACGATCTCAATCTTGGCGAATCCCACGTAACCGTCAGATTTCCATCTGACGGTGGCATGTTTTTAAGCCATAGTATTTGACAAAACCACCACCCTTACACATGTACTGTAACTGCGTCGCGGGTGTTTGCAACTGCCGTGTCTCCCAATGAACGTTTGATGGGGATTGGAATTAGCACTGATGGCGGTTCGTAGTCGTTCCACGCTTGGGCATTGAAGTTTGTAACTATTTTAGATTAGCATATACTACTCCCCTACTACTCTACTCAAGCAAGTTAGGGCATAGTAGTAGGTACTGTAGGGAGCACCAGTACTGTGATCACTCAAGAAAGTTGTGTGACTTCGATATGACCCTATGCTGCCGGTATGTGTCTCGTAAGTTAAGGGCGTGTTGTAGTCATCATCACCTGTCCACTTCCCGCAGCACATATTCGCTTCTCCATCTTTGTCCGCTCTTCCATCCCCGCTAAGGCGCCTCCCACCCTCGTCCAATCTTCCATCCCCGCTAAGGCGCCTCCCCCCTCGTCCGAAATCCAAGCACTAACAACGGCAGAACCGAGCAGCGTCCGCCGAAAGAGTGGTTGGAATTCGCTCCCCACAGAGGTAATCAAGCTCATTGTTTCGTGTGTGGACAATCTTAGTACCATGCCGCTCGCTGCGTGCTCGTCGGGGCTGTACCATTTACTCAAAGCCGTCAGGCCGGAGCTTTTTAAGCCAGCTCCTTGCTTGCTGATGCCGCCTGATCTTCAGAAACGGTGTGTCACGCAGCATAGCGATCATAGGGTGGCGAGCATCAACCCCCTTGACTCCGATCCGATCCCCCTCACCCTCAACTACATTAACGATATGCACTGGGTCGACATGAACACGTCTTGGATGGTGCTCGTCGACGGTCGCGGCAGCTGGATGCTCGTGGAGGTCTACACCCGGCGATTGATCCCCCTTCCTTTGATTAGCACTGCACTACTTTGGCACCGCGGCCCAGAATACTCGGATTCTTACAGTAGCCGACATGATACCAAGTTTGATTTGCTCAAGGTTGTAATCTGCCAAGTGCCCACAAGATCTGCGAATTATAAAGTCTTAAGGCTAATTGCGTTCTTCAACTGCGGTCTCGCCTATCTGACAGGTCACTGCGGTAAGTGGATAAATCTGCACGTCAATCGCAGGATCATACATCCTCCATGTTTCTCTGATGCCATTGAACACAAGGGCTTCATTTACACTGTCGACTCCTTCTATGGCTGGACGTATTGCTGGCCTACTCCAGTCATCGCTACAAATGGTTGTTACAGCGGTATGTTACTTTCCTATGATATCATGATGGCTTGCTTATACTACTGTCAACATTTGCTGAAAAATATTCATGCTCATAACATGCTGTTCTTAAGATTGACTACATCAAGAGCCCTTTTTTATTTGACTCCAACTTTTTTAGGGTTATTTGACTTCAACTTGATATGATGTTGTAGGCCGCCTGGTGTCCCTAACCTTCCTAATCCCAGAACCTTTCAAAGAAAAGCGGGATGGCAGTTGCAGGTGGTTCCTGGCTCGATCAGACGACGACGAATGATTGATGATTGTTTGCATGTACCGGACGTGTTGTTTCGTGGAATACAATCACATTCACTACAAGGTCTTTGAGCAGGATCCCAGCTTCTCTAGGCCTTCAGGAATTTTTGACTGGAGGTTGGTAAGTAGCCTTGGTACATGCTCTCTGTCTGTCGGACTGAATTATCCGATTAACCAGGAGATAACTGTAACGCCCTCGATGCGGCTATATCTCCCACGTGTCGAAGCACGACTTAGAGGCATAACCGCATTGAAAGCAATGTCGCAAGTGAAGTAATCTTCACACAACCCATGTAATACATAAGGGAAAGAGATACATAGTTGGCTTACGATGCCACTTCACACAATACATAGATAAACATTCATGATCCGTAATACACTCAAGGTCCGACTACGGAACCAAAATAAAAGAAGATACCCCAAATGCTACACAGATCCCGATCGTCCCAACTGGGCTCCACTGATCATCGAGGAAAAGACACATAATGCGACCACGTTCCTCGTCGAACTCCCACTTGAGATCGGTTGCGTCACCTGCACTAGCATCGTCGGCACACCTGCAATCAGATTGGTAGAATCTGTGAGTCACGAGGGACTCAGCAATCTCACACCCGCGAGAATAAGACTATTTAGGCTTATAGGAAGGACAGAGTTGTGAGGTGGAGCTGCAGCAAGCGACTAGCATATATGGTGGCTACACTCGCAAAGAGGGCGAGAAGAGAAGCAAGGCACGGTCGTGAAGCTAGTAACGATCAAGAAGTGATCCTGAACTACTTACGTCAAGCATAACTCCAACACCGTGTTCACTTCCCGGACTCCACCGAGAAAAGACCATCACGGTTACACACGCGGTTGATGTGTATTTTAATTAAGGTCAACTTCGGGTTTTCTACAACCGGACATTAACAAATTCCCATCTGCCTCATAACCGCGGGCACGGCTTTGAAAGATAATACCTGCAGGGTGTCCCAACTTAGCCCATAATAAGCTCTCACGGTCAACGAAGGATATTCCTTCTACCGAAGACCCGATCAGTCTCGGAATCCCGGACTACAAGACATTTCGACAGCAATAAAACAAGACCAGCAAAGCCACCCGATTGTGCCGACAAATCCCGATAGGAGCTGCACATATCTCGTTCTCAGGGCACATCCGGATGAGATAGGCTACGAGTAAAACCAGGCCTCGAGTTTCCCCGAGGTGGCCCCTTGAAAGTGTCGGTTCGGGCCAGACTCGAAGGAGCACCGTCCGGGGTTAAAATAAAGATGACCCTCGGGCTCGCGAAAACCCGGGGAAAAGGCTTAGGTGGCAAATGGTAAAACCAATGTTGGGCCTTCTTTGGAGGAGTCTTATTCAAAGCGAACTGTCAAGGGGGTCCCATAAATCAACCAATCGTGTAAGGAATGCGAAATCAAGGAACATAACACCGGTATGACGGAAACTAGGGCGGCAAGAGTGGAACAAAACACCAGGCATAAGGCCGAGTCTTCCACCCTTTACCAAATATATAGATGCATTAATTATAGCAGATATATTGTGATATCCCCAACAAGTAAACATGTTCCAACAAGGAACAACATCTCCATGTTCCAACAAGGAACAAACTTCATCTTCTCCGCAATCGCAACGCTTATAAGAGGGGCCGAGCAAAGCGGTAACATAGCCAAACAACGGTTTGCTAGGAAAGGATGGTTAGAGGTTTGGCATGGCAATATGGGTGGCATGATATAGCAAGTGATAGGCATCGTAGCATAGGCATAGCAAAAGAGCGAGCATCTAGCATAGCAAAGATAGAAGTGATTTCGAGGGTATGGTCATCTTGCCTGCAAAGTTCTCAGAGTTGTCGAAAGCTTGATCCTCGTAAGCGTTCTTAACAGGTTCCTCGTTCACGTACTCATCTCCCGGATCTACCCAAAGCAAGAACACAAACAAAGTAACCACAATAAATCACGGTGCAATGCACAAGCAACATGATGCAATATATGGCATGATATGCGGGATGTGATATGCAATGCGTGTCGTGCTCCGGAAGGAAAATGATGAACCAGGCATCAAATTGGCAAACCAAGTATGCCGCTGGAAAGATGAGATGATTTCGTTGAAATCGATATAAAGATCACCGGAATTGGATGCACGGTTTGCAAATGACAAGCAAAACAAGAATGGCACAAATCTGCCATTAACAGCATGATGCCACTTAGCAAGTAACAAGAAATTAAGCTACTGCACATAAACGTATCAACAAAGCATGTGGCAGTGATCTACTCAATATTGTTGACAAAAGATGAACACTGAGCTACGGCTAATTCACATAATAACAGGTCCAAACAAGCATGGCAAAAGTGCAAAATATATCAGCTTCACAGACTTAGGGAAATTACTGAACATGGCAAAATCAGCATCAGGAAGCAATGTTCAGAGCAAGAAAGCAGCATGCTACAGGAACATATAATAGCAAACCAAGGCATGTCATGAATCTACTCAAAGCATAGAACAAAAGTCCCTTACTTACTATAAGCCAAAAAGGATCATAAAATATAATAGCACCCATGTAAACATAGCAAGTTTCGTTAACAGATTCAGCAACAGGGCATGACAAAAACAGATAACAAGTAGGCATGTTTAAGAGCTCGATGCACTCACTATAAAGCATCTCATGATAAACTAAGAATACATCCATCAAGAAGACATGGCATAGAAGACATACATTGCAATAACAACATCATAGCATACACGAAACAACCACAACAACCTTGGCAAAACTGAATAACATGTAAACAATCTGCCAGGAAACATTTTATAGCAAAAGTAAAGCTCGATTTACTCAAGCTATGGCATTCCATAACTTAAAACAATGGCATGGATGGATAGAGCATAACCATATGTTCAAAACATCCTTACTGAAGTATCTCAAAATATGCATGGATCTCTCGGTAGCATCAAGTTAACATGGCATAAAAATATCAGCAAAACAGGGGCTGAAAACAGCAACATCGTGAAGCCTAGTTTGCATGCTTGTGCTAGTCACCACAGAGATCACAAAAATACATGGCATACACCCTTGGAAAGATGGCATGGCATATTACAAAACACATGTAGGACTCAAGTTCATAGGATGCACACATCAATCATGGAAAAAATGAAAAAAGTGCATGTTCTGTTAAGAAACAGAAACTAACATCACATAGCCCTCTTCTAACAGCATTTCGGGCATCAAGATGAGCTCCAATGAAAATGACGCAATGAGATAAAATGATCTACTCTTCGAGGCGAACAATTTTACTTATTACACGCACGAAACGGAAAAATATGCAAAGATTTATGGCATGACGAAAATGCAATAAAATAATCACAAGAATATGACTTGGGCGATTTCGGGGGGAAGGAGAAAGTCAACCGCCCGTTGGATCCGGATCGGATCCGGCTCGAGGTCGAGGTGGCCGGCAGGAGCGGCTGCTCGCCGGAGGAGGGAGGAGGAAGGAGACGGCCGGGGCGACGAGGCCGGGCCGGGGCGCTGCACGCCACGGCGGCCGAGGCGGCGGCGCCGGGACGCGGCGGCGGCGGCCGACGGGGTCATGATGGCTGGGCGGCGGCGGCGACGGTGGCCGCCGAGGCGGGCGGAGCGGGGCAGCGGTCGGCGCGGCGGGCAGCGGCCGGGCGGCGGCGCGGAGCCGGGGCTGGCCCGGGCGCGTCGGCGGCGCTCAGACCGGGGCCACGTGGCAGCCCTGGTTGGCTGCGGGCGCGGGCGGACGCGTCCGTCCGATCCGGACGTGTCCGTGGCGCGGAGGGATTTCGTCTAGGGTTTGAGGGAATTGATCCGGATTTGGAGGAGATGCATATTTATAGGTAGAAGGAGCTAGGAAGCTTCAAATGAGGTGTAGTTTGCGCCCACACGATCGTGATCCGACGACGGGGAGCATGGAAGTGACTTAGATGGGTTATTGGGCTGTTTTGAGGGGTTGTTGGGCTGCAACTTAAAAGAGGCCTTTCTTGAAGTCACGGTTAACCGTTGGAGTACCAAACGAGCTCCAAATGACCCGAAACTTGACAGGTGGTCTACCGGTGGTATACCAAGGCCACTTGACAAGGCTCGGTCCATTCCGAGAAAGTTTAGTACCCGCTCACGGAAAAACGTAAAAGGGGACGCCGGGGGACATAGGAGTGCCGGATTGCAAAACGGACAACGGGGAAAATGCTCGGAATCATGAGACAAACACGTATGCGAATGAGATGCACATGATGACATGATATGAAATGCATGACATGGACAAAATGCAAAAATTAAGAAAAACCCAACCACGGAGGGAATATCATATCACAATGCCGAAAATGGCAAGAGTTGGAGTTACAAATATGGAAAGTTACATCCGGGGTGTTACAATAACCGACGTCAAGGATCATGATGGCAGCACGGTTTCGTTCATCAGGCAAAACTGTGTGTACACAGCATACCATGCGTCTCTGCATGCACCATACCCTGATATGTGCCGCCACGCTCTGCATCCCAAAGTAGGAGAGAGGGTCACAAGTATTAGACTTTGACTTGCTGGCTGGAGTTTGCCCCGTCAGGCACCCATCTGGTTCAAGCCATCAGCCTATCTCCACAGCTTAATAAATAGTAACGTCTAACTGAGCAAGTTAGTTAGATGCGTACACTTGGTGTAGTAGGATCTTTATTTAGTTTGATGCATACACTTGTTCTTTTTGGGTAGCCCTTTTGTAATGATGGCTGATGTTTGGTTTGGAAGAGAGAGTTGTGTCTTCAGTCTTCTGGCCTGCTTACTGCTTCTGTTGCACCCCTAGGCCTGGTTGCCGCTGCTGCTGTTTTCAATGTACAATCGGTAGTATATTTTGTCTGTTGGTTGAATAAATGTGTTGTTAGAACGACAAACACAATGTTTTGGAAGTCTTTGCACGGTTCGATCCTTTAGTGCCCCGTACCGTATGTAGCGCATACTATTTTTAAATGGAACACATTTTCCACTTGTTGATAACATGCAACCCACTGATGAAGGCCCAATAGAGAAGCCCATAATTAACTGGAAGGGAGGCTCTCACATGAATCCGACCCAGGTACATGCTCATGGTCCCCTAAACATAAATAAGTAAATAAACAAATAAATAAATCTAAATGCTCATGCACTAGTTCTTTAAATTCATGATTTAACAGGAGTATATTATTTCCTATGATAGTGTCGTTACATTCAGTCGATATTATTCTTAGGCAAAGATAGCGACCAGTCTTCTTTCTCCCAGCATTTTCTTCCTGCAACCAGCGAACCCATGCAAATCATAGTCAACGTCATAAATAGTTCCGGTCCATTTTTATTTTTCAATAAGAATGTCCAACCCAGCCCAGCACATTGGCGACAGCACTTTATCATCCGCCTTGGTGCGTTCACCGCGGCGCCGCCGTCCGGCCCTGTCAACATAGTTTTTTTCGAAACGGTCCCTGTCAACATAGTGAATTGGGAGAGGACTGTAGTTGTGAATATGACAGTATGGACCCACCAGGTCCACTCCCGAACACAAGCAAGCGTCTCTTTTACTACTCAGATGAACCCCTCATTTTTTTACTCTAATCCACCCTGCTGATATCTGGGACCCACATCATTTTCAACGTATAGTCAATTAACGACAAAATTGCACAACTTTTTTTAGTAGTAATTCAGAGGAGCAGGCTATAAACTGGGTGTGTGGTCTCTCTGGCCCGTCTAACAACATGACCAGCCCAGTACTTTTTTTCTTTGGGAAAACAGGTAGCCCAGTATTTCTTTTTGAAGAATACCCAAGCTAGGCCTATTTGTTTTTTCCGACTTACTGGGCTACAAATCTTTCAAGACGACGAGGGATGCATTCCGGCCTGGCCAAAGAGTATGGTCAGTGTCTGTTAAAAGTAATATCAAATGGGGTTGAAAATTCCAAAAAAATTATAGCAAATGGGATATTAGTTCCTTTTTTTTCTTCACTGATATCTTATACTCCGTATTTCATTGGATTTAACATGACATAGTACTAATTTATTTTTAAATTTGTTTTAGTATGGCTACTATTTTTTGGATTAAGAATATTTTGTTCCCCAGCAAAAATTTGCGAATTTTCAAAATTTCCCACATATTTAGTTAATTCTTTAACCAATGCTTGACGAAAATGGGCAACAATTCTAAAAATGGAAAACGGGCTGCAATAAATTCCATATGAATTAGAAAATGAGTAAAAAATTATAAAAATAATAGAAAATGGGCTGTACACGCCACATATTTCGAGGCTGACTTGTTTACGCAAGGCTTTGTCAGTCAACACATGATTCTAGCAGCAGTGACTATTGGATGTCCATCTAACGGCCGACGTGCTTCTTCAATCTCTGATCTTCCTGCTCTAGCCGCCTAAACTAAGCGCCCGGACCTGCTCCCTCCTCTTGTGGCCCAGGATGTGCAGCTTGAGCTTGCCGGCCCACCCTACTCCCTCTGTTGGCCTGGCCGCACGCAATCAAGTGCCTCCTTATTACGCAAAAAAAATGATTCCTCCCACTGACATCCGGGGCGCACCGGTTGGGAGGCTGCCCTGTGGGCCTACTAAGTTGACACGTACGCAGGGCTTGTCAACTTAGTCAGCAAACGATTCTAGCAGCAGTAACCGTTCGATTTGAATCAAACGGTCCTGCTGCTTCTTCAATCGCTGGTCTTCTTGCACCAGCCGCCCAAACCAGCACCGGCGAGACCGCCTGCTCCTGCCTCCAGTGGCCGGCTGTGCTGTCGTTGAGGCCTCACCGCCCCCTACTACTCCCACCGCTAGCCAGGCCCTGTGGCGACGGCAGCCTCACACCGCAGCCGAACCAGTGAACCCTCGTACTCCTCTCCACGTGGGCATCCACTGCCGCGTCTTCCCCGGCTCCGCGTTGTCCCCTTCCTAGGCCTCGCCGTCGTCCACCACCTTGGATGCGCTCGGCGCGGAGTGGTCAACATGGTCAACGAACGACACCATCGGAAGTAGACTGTGTGTGGAGAGGCTGACAGCTGGGTCCACGGCCGCACGCAAGGAAATGCCTCCTTATTATGCTCAAAATAATGATTCCTCCACCTGACAGCTGGGACCCACCAGAAGGGCCTCTGTATTTCGTGAAAAAAATGTTCCCACCGCTGACAGGTCGGACCCACCAGCTATATCTTCGCACGCAAGGAAGTGCCTCCTTATGACGCACAAAAAAATGAATACCCCCTACTAGCTGGGACCCACCGTAGTGGGTGGCTGACTTGTGGGCCTACTAAGTTGGCGGGACAGAGGGCTTTGTCAACTTAGTCAATATGAACGATTCTAGCTCCAGTGACCGTACGATTTCCATCCAACGGCCATAGTGCTTCTTCAACCTCTGGTCTGCTCCAGCCGCCAAAAGCAGCGCCGGTCGTGCCGCCTGCTCCTGCCTCCCATGGTCGGCTGTGATGTCACGGAGGCCTCACCGCCCCCATACTACTCCCACTGCTGGCCAGGCCA
The DNA here is from genome assembly GCA_021605145.1 of Aegilops bicornis. Lineage (NCBI taxonomy): Eukaryota > Viridiplantae > Streptophyta > Magnoliopsida > Poales > Poaceae > Aegilops > Aegilops bicornis. The sequence goes on from CM038669.1 coordinate 460,322,981, forward strand.
TCCCTCCACTCACCCACACCCCTTGTTATTCTGCGGCGACGGCAGCCTCACACTGCCGTCGAACCAGTGAACCCTCGTACTCCTCTCCGTGTGGGCATCCACTGCCATGTCTTCCCCGGCTCCGCGTCGTCCCATTCCTAGACCTCGCCGTCGTCCACCACCTTGGTGCTCTCGGCGCGGCATGGTCAATGTGGTCAATGACCGACTTCCATCGGAAGAGTACTGTACGTGGAGAGGTTGACAGCTGGGTCCATGGCCGCAGCTGGGTCCACCGCCACAGCCCAGTTTTTTGTGATTTGCCAAGTAAGTCGCTTTGTCAGGCCTATTGGGCTGCAAATCTTTCAAGATGAGGAGAGCTTCATTCGGCTGGCCGAGAAAATGGCCTATTAGTAATGAGAAATGGGTTGTACATTTTTAAAACACATCAAACCGACAATTAGTTTCAAATTTATTTTTTAATTTCGAGATTTTAAATTGCATTGATTTTTATGCTTGGACAATTTGTTGGATTTTATATTGATATACATTTATTTTTAAAATCAGTTGAATGTGACTCGAAATTTCGGGATTAAAAACAGTTCGGACCGCTTTTGAAATATGCAAAATTTCGTATAATTTTTTAACCGTGGCCACAATATGGGCTGTAATACTAACAAAAAGAATATGGGCTCCAAAAAAACCTTAAGAATTAGCAAATGGGATGTAAGATGGGTTGTATGCTGTTTTCCACAGATTTGAGGCTTTCCTAAAAAAGGCTGACGCACAAGCAGTGACTGTTGGATGTCCATCCAACGGCCGTCGTGCTTCTTCAATCTCTGCTCTTCCTGCTCCAACCGCTCAAACAAGCGCCGACGGGACTGCCTGCTCCCTCCTCCTTGCGGCCGGCTGTGCTACCGCGCAGGCCTTTTTCGCCCCACCGTACTCCCATCGCTGGCCTAGCCATCCCTCTACTCACCCACACCTGCTGTTATTCTCCGGCGACGGCAAACGAACCAGTAAACCCTCAGTCATACCACCCTCCGCGTGAGAAACAACTGCCGAGTCTTCCCTGGCTCCGTGGCGTTCCCTTCCTAGGCCTCGCCGTTGTCCACCGCCCTGGTGCTCTCGGCGTGGCCTGGTTAACGTGGTCGACGACCGACATGCATCTGAAGTGGACTGAACATGGAGAGGCTGATAGCTGGGTCCATGGCCGCATGCAAGGAAATGCCTCCTTATTACGCTCAAAATAATAATTCCTCCACCTAACATCTAGGACCCACCGAAAGGGCCTCTGTATTTCGTGAAAAAAACGTTACCTCCGCTGACAACTCGGACCCACCAACTATATCTTCGCATGCAAGGAAGTGCCTCCTTATTACGCACAAAAAAATGAATACTCCCCCTGATAGCAGGGACCCAGTATAGTGGCAGGCTGACTTGTGCGCCTACTAAGTTGACGGGTACGGAGGGCTTTGTCAACTTAGTCAATATGCACGATTCTAGCTCCAGTGACCGTACGATGTCCATCCAACGGCCGTAGTGCTTCTTCAACCTCTGGTCTTGTTGCTCCAGCCGCCCAAACCAGCGTCGATCCTGCCTCGTGCTCCTGCCTCCGGTGGCCAGCTGCGATGCCGCGGAGGCCTCACCGCCCCCTACTACTCCCATCGCTGGTCAGGCCATCCCTCTACTCACCCACACCCCCTGTTATTCTGCAGCGACGGCAGCCTCATACCGCAGCCGAACCAGTGTACCCTCGTACTCCTCTCCGTGTGGGCATCCACTGCCGTGTCTTCCTTGGCTCCGCGTCGTCCCCTTCCTAGGCCTCGCTGTCGTCCACCGACTTGGTGCTCTCGGCACGGCGTGGTCAATCTGGTCAACGACCGACTTCCATCGGAAGAGTACTATACATGGAGAGGCTGACAGCTGGGTCCATGGCAGCCGCAAGGAAGTGCCTCCTTATTACACGCAAAATAATTATTCCTGCACCTAACAGCAGGGACCCACCGGACGGGCAACCGTATTTCGCAAAAAAATTGTATCCCCCCTGAGTGCTAGGACCTACCAGCGACATCTTCGCACGCAAGGAAGTGCGTTCGGGCAAAAAAAATGATTCGCCCCCCTGACTGTTGGGACCCACCAGCTACATCTTCACACGCAAGGAAGTGTCTGACAGTCGGGACCCACCTGGTCGAAGCGTACATAGCGTTGTCAGTCTGGTCGCGAACGTGTACGTACATACTAGTCCATGTAGAGGTGCGCACGTGTCGTAGTAGAGGCGCGGACATAGCATGTACACGTACATACAGCGGCCAGTGTGCAAGAAAGAAAATACGGCCACATACATACATACGGGCAGGGTCTTGAACGCCTACTCGCGCATACGTACGGCCAAGGCTCGTGTACATGGCTAGGTCGGAACGGATAAATAACGTCATCGTCGCCCGCAAAAAAAACAACAGCGTCATCGTCGTGTTCATGGAGAGGCAACGAAATGCGTCGTGTTTGTCGGGAGGCAACAGAACGCGTGGGAGCCAACCGGCTTGGATGGAACAGCCGATGGAAACGAGGCCTGGCGTACCGCAGAACGGAGGAAATGGCCTTGTGTTCGGCCGGCCACGTTCGAAACGGGATCCTGTTCATCGGGAGGGGTCTGGCGTACCGCAAAACAGAGGAAACGGACCTCCTACGGTCGAAATGAGGTTCCTATTGATCGAGAGGGGTGTGGCGTACCGCAAAACGGAGGAAACGGACTTGTGTTGGAGCGCTACGGTTGAAACAGGGGTCCTGTTCATCGGGAGGGGTGTGGCGTACCGCAAAACGGGACTCCACGAGACACTTTTCATCTCCACCGTCGACCCCCTCCAGCCTCCACGGGCTACTGCTCATCCACCGTCGACCTTCTCCAGCCTCCACCTGCGACTGTTCATCCACGGGCTCCTGTTCATCCAGCCTCCACCGCGCTCTACTCCACCGGCTACTGTTCAACCAGCCCTCTCCACGGGCTCCTGTTCAACCATCCCTCCACGGGCTACTGTTCATCCAGCCCTCCACCTTCTACTATTCATCCAGCCCTCCACGGGGTGGTCTTGTTCGTCCAGCCCTCCACGGGTCCTGTTCATCCAGCCCCAACCGGCTCAATCGATCGGGGTCCTGTTCATCCAGAGGCAACACCACGGGGTCCAGTTCATCCACCCCCACCGGGAACTGTTCATCCAAACCCTCCCAGCAATGCTCACTGTTCATCCAGAGGCAGCATAGATCGACTTGATTAGCGGCGATGGCGAAGAATCGCTCGCCGGGTTCGATTAACGACCATCGATCGATCGCTTCCGGGTTCAAGAACGCGTAACTGCAATCTGCCGGTTCGGGTGAGGGCGAACGCCTCGCTCGAGTTCGATTAGAGAGCGCCTCGCACCGCAGCGCATGCGTGTCTGAGAAAGCAGCGCATCGCTCGGCCCGACCACCCACCCTAACCAGAACACCCCGATATTTTCCTAGCCCTCGCTTCTACCACAGTTTTTTCGTCATGGGCGGCCCAAAGAATGTCATGCAGCTGCGTCTCCCGCACGCCAGGACGAAAAGCCCATTTTCTGTCATGATTTTTGTCATAGAAGTAGGAGCCCACCACATCTATGATGATACCGGGTTTTGTCACAGTTATCGTCATAGAAGTGTCATAAGTATGACAAAAAATTCGTTCGGCCCAAAATGTCACGGATGTGTCTTTTTTTAGTGATTTCCGGTGGTGAGCATCATAAAATTGGTGATGAAGAATGGTTGGCGATGATGATGGTGACGAATCCCCCTCTCTAGAGCCCCGAACGGACTCTAGATCAGCCCCCCCCCCCCCGATGAAGAACAGGAGGTGGCGGCGGCTCCGTATCAAAAAATACAATGAAACTTCTCCTATTTTTTCTTGGGGAAAAGGAAATTATAGGCTTGAGATTACGGTCAGCGAAGCCACGTGGGCCCCACAAGGTAACAAGCCGCGCCCAGGGGGTGGCCACGCCCTATTGCCTTGTGGGCAACTAGTGGGCCCCTCCGGTTGATGTTCGCTCCACTATTTTTTATATATTCCATAAAAACTCCAAAATGTTTCGCCCAATTCCGAGAACTTTTATTTCTGCACAAAAAAATAATACCATGGTAGTTCTGCTGAAAACAGTGCCAGTCCGGGTAAGTTTCATTCAAATCTTGCAAATTAGAGTCCAAAACAAGAGCAAAAGTGTTTGGAAAAGCAGATACGACAGAGACATATCACACAGCCACCCCCAGGCCGCGACACCCAAGCTTGCGAGGCCCACGGAGGTCCACTCCTGATGTCCTTATGTTATATGAAGCCATCTACCCTAGAAAAATTGAGAGAGGACTTTCAGGACCAGCCACCGATGTTTCGAGGCAGAACTAGGGCAGGAGCACTTTTGCTCTCCGACGAAGCAATTCTGCTAGGGAAACTACCCTCCGAGAGGGGGAAATCGAAGCCATCATCATCACCAATGTTCCTCTCATCGTGGGAGGCTTCATCTTCATCAACATCTTCATCAGCACTATCTCATCTATAAACCCTAGTTCATTTTTTGTGCTCAATCTCTGTATCAAACCTTAGATTGGTACCTGGGGGTGCTAGTAGTGTTGATTGCATCTTGTAGTTGACGCTAGTTGGTTTACTTAGTGGAAATGATTATGTTTAGATTGTTGATTGCGTATTTATACCTACCGAACATGTTCAATATTATGAGTTGTGAGTAGTTCTATTTGTTCTTGAAGACATGGGAGAAGTCTTGTTATTAGTAATCATGGGAAATTGATCACCGTTAAATGTTTTGATATTATGTTGTGTTGTTCTTCCTCTTGTGGTGTTATGTGAACGTCGACTACATAAAACTTCACCATCTTTGGGACTAAGGGAAGGCATCGTGGAGTTAGTTTATAGATGATGGGTTATGGAGTGGTGAAACGTAAACCCTAGTTTATGAATTGTTCTGTGAATGGTGTTTTAGATCCACATGTTTAATGCTATGGTTAGATTTATCATAGTTACTTCTCTTGTATTTGCGAATGTTTGCATGGAGGGTATAATCATAAGTAGGTGTTTGTTCAAATAATAACAGTACGTTAGCTTCGATCCACCCACACAATACTTATCAAGGCAATGAATGTAAGTCAATGAATCATGGTGAAAGTAACTTGACGATATTCCCGTGCGTTCTCAAGAGCATTTTAATCGCTATAGGAAGTATCACCGACTTGTCCATAGCATAATTAAGGATTGGACCACTTGCTGCACCTTGTTCCTTTTGTTATTTGTTACTTGTACCAATTATCTTGCTATCAAACTATCTATCAAAATTATCTTACATCACTTGTAGAGAATACAGTGCTGAAAACCACCTATCAATCCCTTATGCTCCTCGTTGGATTCGACTGTCTTATCCATTAAAAGGACTACGATTGATTAGTTATACTTGTGGGTCATCAGTCTCCAATGCTGACAGCAATAGATCGTTTCCAACATCGACATCAACAACGTCGCTCATGTACCAACTAACAAATAGTATGTTCATCGTGATCTCTTCATGTCTCTGCTTTTAGTTGTTGTTACATATGTGATGCTTCTGTGCATGTTTTCCTTTTTCAAAGACTATGCTAGATTGTTGCATGCTAGTTCTATGTTAGTCATGAATTATTTACTAGAATTAATCATGAATTTACCTAATATTCTAACATTAAAGGTTTTTAGGCAAGGGCTAGACATGCCCTAACCCTTCAACTAGATTACTTTAACTCCTCTCTTGCCCTTCCGCCATAAGTTTAGCACCTCATAATTGTGAGAAGAACCCCCATCCCAACTCAATTTTGAGCAGTAAAAAAACCTCCTCTAATCCTCTCTCTCTCCTCTCGCGAGTCCTCTTTCTCGGCTGGCAGCAACCACTTGCTTACCCTGTTGTGCACCTCCATGATACGTCTCCGTCGTATCTATAATTTTTGATTGTTTCATGCCAATACTATACAACTTTCACATATTTTTGGCAACATTTTATATGACTCATTGGACTAACATATTGATCCAGTGCCCAGTGCCAGTTCCTGTTTTATGCATGTTTTTTGTTTAGCAAAATATCCATTTCAAACGAAGTCCATACGCGATAAAAATTTACGGAGAATTATTTTGGAACATATGTGATTTTTGGGAGGTGGAATCAACGCAAACGGGGCCCCACAACCACCACAAGACATCTGGACGCACCACGCATCCCAGTCGCCTGGTCGTGGGTTGTGCCCTCCTCGTAAGTTGGTTGGAGCTCTACTTCTGGCACAAGGAAGCATATATCCGAAAAGAAATCGTGTTAAAATCTCAATGCAATCGGAGTTACGGATCTTTGAGAATATAAGAAACTTCGCCGCCATCAAAACACCAACTCTCTCTCCCCTCTATGCAGCGGTGTAACACCTCTTCTCCCCGCTGTAATCTCTACTTAAACATGGTGCTCAACACTATGTATTATTACCCAATGATATGTGGTTATCCTATGATGTTTGAGTTGATCCATTTTGTCGTATGGGTTGATAGATGATCATGATTGGTTTGAGTTGTATATTTTATTTTGGTGTTGTCCTATGGTGCCCTCCATGTCACGCAAATGGAGGGATCCCTATTGTAGGGTGTTGCAATAGGTTCATGGTTCTCTTATGGTGGGTGGTATGAGTGACAGAAGCACAGACCCGAGTTTGGGGGTCATTGTGTATGGGATAAAGAGGACTTGATACTTACTGCTATGGTTGGGTTTCACGACCTTAACGATCTTTAGTAGTTGCGGATGCTTGCTAGAGTTCCAATCATAAGTGCATATGATCCAAGTAGAGAAAGTATGTCATCTCATGCCTCTCCCTCATATAAAATTGCAACAATGATCGCCGGTTTAGTTATCGATCACCTAGGGACAAATGACTTTCTTGTTGACAAAAGCTATCCACTTTTATTGTCTTGCATTTTACTCGTAGTTTTATTCTCGCAAAGTACTCATACTTTTATTCTCGCAAAATAGTTTCATACTTGTTTTAGGTAAAACAAACATCAAGTGTGCGTAGAGTTGTATTTGTGGTCGATAGAACTTAAGGGAATATTTGTTCTACCTTTAGCTCCTCGTTGGGTTCGACACTCTTATTTATCAAAAAAGGCTACAAATGATCCTCTATACTTATGGGTTATCAAGACCTTTTTCTGGCGTCGTTGCTGGGGAGCAATAGCATGGGGTGAATATTCTCATGTGTGCTTGTTTGCTTTATCACTAAGTAGATTTTATTTTGTGCTCTTGTTTTCTATCTTTAGTTATGGGTAGGAAACGCAAAATAACAAAAATAATAGTTGTACCTGCTAAACTAAGGTTGAAGAACCACGCAAAATCTATCATACTGCTGAAGCTTTCTACTTGGATCATCTTCGATCCATTTGTGCTCGTGCTGAAAACCCAACTAGCTTAGTTGAGGGAAAATCATTAAATGAGCATGCTTATTTTGTGTGACACTGCTTATCTCAAAAAGTGAAACTTTTATGGCATCATATTAATAGTTTGTATTGCCATGCTTCGAATTTATGCGAAATACATGATTTTAGTTATTGCTCTGAAGACCCTAAAAAACACCTTCCCTTCCAATGTGAGTTTAAGGATAATGGAATTTTATCTTCTTATGCCAAGGGTGTTTATAATTACTATGATATTGAACAAATTGAAGAATTTGTTGCTTTTAAGGGTGGTTATGAAATTGCTTCTTTGATTGAAAAGTATGATGCTACTCTTTACAAATCTGAAAATTTTGCCGTACTTAAATATTGCTATGAAAATTATTCTTCTAATGCTTATATTAAACCATATATTGAGGACCTCTCCGCTGTCCAAGAAGAGACTAATATTTTGCCGGAGTCTATGGAAGAAGAAATTGATGAAACTGTGACCTCATTGGATGAAAAAGATGATGAGGAGAGCGAAGAACAAATGGAGGAAGAACGGATTAACGACCCGTGCCCACCTTCTAATGAGAGTAACTCTTCAACTCATACATTATTTAATTTCCCTTTGTGCTTACCGAAGGACGATTGCCATGATAATTGCTATGATCCCATTAATTCGCTTGATACATCTATTTTTGATGAACTTGTTGCTTGCTATGCTTGTGCCCATGATGCCAATTTGAATTATGCTTATGGAGAGGAACTTGCTATAGTTCCTTATGTTGAGAATGAAATTGTTGCTATTGCACCCACACATGATAGTCCTATTATCTTTTTGAATTCTCCAAACTACACTATATTGGAGAAGTTTGCACTTATTAAGGATTACATTGATGGGTTGCCTTTTACCGTTGCACAAGATGATTTTGATGAATATAATATGCATGTGCTTACTGCTCCTACTTGCAATTATTATGAGAGAGGAACTATATCTCCACATCTCTATGTTTCTAACACGATAAAATTGCAAGATACTTCTTATGCTATGTATTGGCCTTTACTTGATGTGCATGAATTGTTCTTGTATGACATGCCGATGCATAGGAACAGAGGTAGACTTCGTCATTGCATGATATATGTTGCTTTGTGCTCACTATTAAATGCCAAATCATTACTAATTAAATTGGCTTTGATATACCTTGGGATCCGGGTGGATCCATTACTTGAGCACTTTATGCTTAGCTTAATGGTTTAAAGAAAGCGCTGCCAGGGAGACAACCCGGAAGTTTTAGGAAGTCATTTTATTCTGTTATGTGCTTTTATAAAGTTTAAAAACAAAAAATATAGATGGGAACTTAAAACTTCAGAAAAGAAAAGTGAAAGTGAGAAAGACAAGCACCATGGAAATGGGGGATATCCTTGAACTATGTTCATGCCCATGGAAACTTTGTGAATCTTGATTACAGAAACTTTTCAACAAAAATAATTATCCCCTTGTACAAATCCATTGTATTATAAAAATAATGTGCCAAGATTTGCCTTTAGGATGATTAGATTGCTTGTTGGTATGTGCGGTGCAAAAACAGAAACTTTGGCTGTAGTGCTTGATTTTACATTTTTTTTGCTGGAACGTCAAAAGTTCTGAAATTTTTACACAGTATTTCTATGAAAGTCTTTTATTCTGTCCTAATTTTTGAGAATTTTTGGAGTTACATAAGTATGGTATATGTTCAGATTTCTACATACTGTCCTATTTAAGACAGATTCTATTTTTGATGCATTGTTTTGCTTGTTTTGATGAAACTATCGATTCTATCGGTGGTATAAGCCATGGAGAAGTTATAATACAGTAGCTGCAATGCAAAAACAAAATATGAATGGGTTTGCAATAGTACTTAAAGTAGTAATTTGCATTATTATACTAATGGATCTCACCAGTTTTCTGTTAAGTTTTGATGAAGTGATCAAAGATTGAGGAGGTCCCGATATGAGGAGAAGGAGGAGAGGCAAGACCTCAAGCTTGGGTATGCCCAAGGAACCCCAAGTAAATATCCAAGGAGACTCAATCGTCTATGCTTGGGGATGCCCCAGAAGGCATCCCATCTTTCTTCAAGAAGTATCGATATGTTTCAGTTTTTGTTTTGTTCATGTGATATGTGTAAATCTTGGAGCGTCTTTTGTGTTTAGTTTTCACTTTTCTTTTATGAACCATGCTGGTATGAGATAGTCCATGGTTGATTTATAGAATGCTCATTGCACTTCACTTATATCTTTTGAGTATGGCTTTATAGAATGCTTTATGTGCTTCACTTATATCATTTGAAGTTTGGATTGCCTGTTTCTCTTCACATAGAAAACCGTTATTTGAAGAATGCTCTGTTGCTTCACTTATATTTGTTAGAGCATGGACTTTTGTAGAAATAATTAAACTCTCTTGCTTCACTTATATCTATTTAGAGAGTCAACAGGAATTGGTCAATTGCGTGGTTAGTCATGAAATCCTACATAAAACTTATGGATCACTGAATATGATATGTTCGATTCCTTGCAATAGTTTTGTGATGTAGAGATGGTAATATGTGGGAGATACTAGTAGATGGTTGTGGTTTAGTAAGAATATTGGTGTTAAGGTTTGTGATTCCCTATGCATGCACGTAAAAAGTCCATAGTTATGCAACTAAGTTATATCCTACCTATGGTGCATTTTTCGGTGTTAGTTACGTTCAATGCACATTTATGGCTGTTTTTGTTTTTTGGTTGGTTTATTCTCAATCTATTTGCTAGCCTCCATTTGTACTAAGCGGGAATGCTGCTTGTGCATCCAACTCCTTAAACCCAAAGTTGTGCCATATGAGTCTACCATACCTACCTATATCCAGTATTCACGTGCCGTCCGAAGTAAATTTGCATGTGCCAACTCTAATTATTCAAAACAAATCTCCATTTTGTGTGCCCTTACCACTCATGTGGCGGCAGGGAGTGGCCAATGTCTTCCATGTTTTGGCGAGTTATTCTCACGATGAGTGTTTATTCACTTGTCATTGCACGAGAAAGTGGCAGGTAATAGGGATGCCCAGTCCCACAATGAATCAAAAATAATAACAACAAAATTCCTTTGAAAGTGTTGATACGGAAGGCACCCGTGGATACGGCTGGCCATGGATTGTGAAAGAATGGTAAAGGAAATGATCTTTATTTTCAGTTTGGGAGCCACCTATAATGTGTCTAGCATGGAAGATGTTGGGAACTCTCGGTCGTAGCATTGACAGGAAAAGCATGCCTCCCAAAATATTTTTATCTCTAATTTAAGCTTTGAGCTCTGGCATCTCTGCAAATCTCTGCTTCCCTTTGCGGAGGGCCTATCTATTTATTTTTATGCAATTTTTATTTTTTTACTTTGAGTCTTCATCTTCTCTTATAAAGCACCAAGTGGGGGCACTATGGCCATACTTGTGCATTGGATGTAGCTAATATTGAGTATGTTTCATGAATGGATCAATGATTGAGCATAACGGGCTAGAGATACCTTTCTTTAGCGTTGATATTTTGAAAGACACGATTCTTTGTTGGGATGCCTGAGTATTGATGTCTTTATGCCAAATTATAGACTATTGCTTTGAATCACTTGTGTCTTAATATTCATGCCATGATTAGATATATGATCATGATTATGCTAGGTAGTATTCCACGTCAAAAATTATCTTTTTTATCATTTACCTACTCGAAGACGAGCAGGAATTAAGCTTGGGGATGCTGATACGTCTCTGTCGTATCTATAATTTTTGATTGTTTCATGCCAATATTATACAACTTTCACATATTTTTGGCAACATTTTATATGATTTATTGGACTAACATATTGATTCAGTGCCCAGTGCCAGTTCATGTTTTCTGCATGTTTTTTGTTTCGCAAAATATCCATATCAAACAAAGACCAAACACGATAAAAAATTATGGAGAATTATTTTGGAATATATGTGATTTTTGGTAGGTGGAATCAACGCAAACGGGGGCCCACAGCCACCACAAGACAACTAGGGGCGCCAGGCAGCCCATGCGCGTGGTGGTGGGTTGTGCCCTCCTCGTAAGTAAGTTGGAGCTCTACTTCGGGTGCAAGGAAGCTTATATCCGAAAACAAATCGTGTTAAGATCTCAGTGCAATCGGAGCTACAGACCTCCGGGAATACAAGAAACAGTTTTCGGCCAGAAAAGGGTAACGCGAAACAGAAGAGAACAGAGAGGGAGATCCAATCTCGGAGGGGCTCATTCCCCTTCGCCACCATGGAAACCATAGACCAGAGAGGGAACTCTCCTCCCATCTAGGGGGGAGGCCAAGGAATAAGAAGAAGGAAGTGGGCTCTCTCCCCCTCTCTCCCGATGGCGCCGGAGCGCCGCCGGGGTAATCATCGTGACAACGATATGCTCCAACAACTTCGCCGCCGTCAACACCAACTCTATCCCCCTATATGCAGCGGTATAACACCTCTTCTCCCCATTGTAATCTCTACTTAAACATGGTGCTCAACACTATATATTATTTCCCGATGATATCTGGTTATCCTATGATGTTTGAGTAGATCAGTTTTGTCATATGGGTTGATATATGATCATGATTGATTTGAGTTGTATATTTTATTTTGGTCTTGTCCTATGTTGCACTCCGTTTCACGCAAATGGAGGGATCCCCGTTGTAGGGTGTTGCAATACGTTCATGGTTCTCTTATGGTGGGTGTCGTGAGTGATAAAAGCGCAGACCCTAGTTTGGGGGTCATTGCGTGTAACACCCCAAAATTTTGACCTTGATTTATTAATTAAAATTTTTCCAGGAAATTGAATTTTTATTTTCTGGTTATATCTCTTAATTGCAGATCACTCTGTCCCTCTGAACTTTTGAGTTTTTCCTTCTAGGTGGAAACCTTTCAAAAATATTGATGAACTTGTATATCTTCCCAAGACCATTTCTTCTTATCAGTGGAATTATTTCTACAATTATTTTTCCTGAGCTTTATTTCTTTTTAAAAAATGATTTTTCATAAGTTTTAGAGTCCCATTTGCACTACAACCCTTTTAAATACTTCTTTAAAATTTCCACCAAAATTTGGGGATGTCATGTGATGTTCCCACATCACTTTTATGCAAAAATCTCTTTTAGTCATTTGGAGATTTTGAGCCCTACCTCAAGTTTTCAAATCTGGTCCAGTTTGTAATTTGCACTACAATCTATTTAAATATTTATTTAAAAATCCCACCAAAATTGGTGGATGTTAGTAGTAGTGTATAATTCAACTTTATGCAAAAACCCATTGGTGTTCTTTGAAAAATTTGAGCAAATCATCCTCATCTTCATTACGGTCCAGCTTGGTGTTTTGTCTTTGCGACCATGTTTTATCTTGCCCTATTGCCCTTGATTTTTCTCCTGCTTATAGACGAGCCTACCAAACCCTTAAGTCCAGGAGATTGGACCCTTTGGAATACTTTTGGTCCATACAATAGTAGCCTTCATTTTCTGTCCAGATTTGGTTTTCTCAAAAATTTGCACTAACAAGTTTCTGGTCTTGCCAAACTAACCTTGCTACCATCCTATTCACCTAAAGAGACTCTGATCTGGAGATTTTGGCTACCAGAAGAGATGCATAGATGCCCATGGCATTCTGTCGAGCACCTTGTGTTCATGGACAGCTTTGGCGTAGTTTTATGTTTGCACTGTGATCTTGCCCCTCCGGACAAACCAGCATGTCCACTAATCTCCTATCCACCTCTAACCTAGACCTGTTAATTGCCAGCCTCACCCAAGACCTCTAGTCCACCACGGCTTTCATCGAGCATGTGGCGTGTGTGTGCTCTGGCGCGCCCAGAGACGCTTTGCACGCTGCAACCGAAACCGCCGCGTCTTGCCCTGGCCTTTGCTCACCCCTGTGGCCACGCCTGTCCTCACCCGCCGCTGTAACCCTCCAAGCCGCCCGACGCCTCTGGCGCCGCCGTCGAGCCCTCTTGGCGGCACGCTGGCGTCCTAACACGCCGCCATGGCAGCGCCGCCCAAGCCACAGCCGCCCGCCAGCTGCCCTCTGGAACAGCCCGAGCTTATCCGCGAGCCCGTCCGCTAGCGCCCGTCGCCGCCACGTCGCCCTGCTAGCAACAGAATGGCGGTTCGCCGGCGTTCTTATCTGCAGCCGCGGGAACCGACCTCGATCGCCTATAAAAGGAGCCCCGAGCTTGTCCAGATCCTCAGGCGACCTCAGGCCATCTCCCTAGTGCTCCCATAGCCAGCAATCAACGGAGGGAGGCTGTCTGCCTCGTCTCCGGCCAGTTCGGCCGCCGCCACGCTCCGGTGCCGAACATCGCGAGCAGGGCCTCCCCAGCTCATCCAGCGCCACAGTCCGACTCCCCTCAACCGTGCGGAGCCACCCAACACCTCAGCCTCGATCGGGAGCCACCATAACCCAAGACACCAATTGCTCCCGAAACCACCGTCCGCCGCGGAGCTCGCCGTCGGCGACCCTCTCCACCCCCGCCAGCCTATCAACCACTGGGAGGACCGCCCTGGACCTGCGGATCCATCCCCGCCCTCGGAATCTCGTGGGGAGCCGCCGCTCGTCGACGGCGATCGCCGGAGCCCCGCCACCGCTCGGCCAGAGGAGAAGGAGGCGCGGCGATCGGTCAGTTAACCAAGTGGGCCCAAGGGACCCACTGTCAGTGACCCACGAGTCGACCCACGCTGGCTTAAGTGGAAACGTATTCCACCGAATACGTCTTCGCTAGGGGAAAGCGTAAGCCCCCAGTCTTCGCTAGGGCGACTGGCTATAACGTTTTAAATATAAGTCCAATTGATTTGATTCTTTTTCTGTTGTTTCTCAAATTTTGTCTAGTTTATTTTCATATTTATTTGAAAATTTTACAAACAACTTTTTGTACTGTTTTGAAACTATGTGTCAATTTAAATTTTCTTAAAATAGGACTTTTGAAGAAGGAAGCAACTTTCAAAAAGTGCACCCGACTTACATACTCTTGAAGGTAAGCATTCTGAACCCCGGCATAATATTTGTTGTGTGTCGTTCGATGCTAATACGACACCGCCTTTACATGAAGTGTTCGGTATTTTATGTGATGTTATGATCACATTCATGAGTGCATAATGATGATTCCTTGCTGTTGGAATTTGATATGATTCGGATAGTAATCACCCTCGTATGCCTTTCATGCCTATCGGGAGGAATCCGGGGAAAGTCTCTGTCTTGGGTAGACACGAACTTGTCTCTATAATTCGTTGAGACGATTATGTCCGATAAGGCATGGTGAGGTATGATGAGTGGTGATTACATTTGTTGGTGTGAAATATATTTGTTATCTCGATCCTGCAGGGAATGCCTTAACCTCCTGAGTCGACCGTAGATCGAGTCTTATTCCGATAACCCCATACTTGTTTCGTACTACCACTTGTCCCTGCCATAGGTAGGGTACGGTTTAGTAAGTTGTCAACCCCTTCCTAGCACACACCGTACAGAGAGGCCATGGTGGAAGATACCAGCTGCATCCGGTAGACATGCCACCTGGTCCAGGGGCATGGGTGTTTTCGGTTGGAGCCGAGGAGGTAGATCCCCTAGTTTGTGTGCGTTATAAATTTTGTGATCCCATGCTAGTCGAGGTTGTAGCCTCCCCACTTAGAGTTTTTCTTAACGGGTGTCGTGGGTGATTCCAGACACTGGTAAGTTAGGCTGGTGTGTGCGGTCAGGTGTATTTTCAATTAAAAGACCGTAGACGGAATTAGTCCCGATGGACTAAAGGAATCCGTTACTCGTGGGTAAAGAGTACACCCTCTGCAAAGATTATATCTATTCGAATAGCCGTGTCCATGGTTAAGGACTACGATGCAGGATGGGTCAAGTGTCGGTCTTAGTGTCGGTCTTGAGGAATTTTTTGCTAAACTGAACATGGATCATGACTTGTGACTCATGATGATTATGATTACTATTATTATGGACTAACCATTTACATTATTTGAATTATTGAGTATCCCTGGGACGGTTCTACCTTCCGGATATTCACTGTGATTATTCTCTTATAAGCCCTTTATGTGGTGTCACACAGACGCCCGACTGTGGCATGCTTATTATATAAAATTATTTATAAGCCCTTTATGTGGTGTCGCACAGACGCCCGACCGTGGCATGCTTGTTATTTAAATTATTTATAACCCCTTTATGTGGTGTCGCTCAGACGCGCGACTGAGGCATGCTTTATATTATTATCCTTTCGAGGCGTCGCTTCAGACACCCGATCGGTGCATTCTATTTCTACTCCCTTATTGCATATTCATGTTGTATATGAATAACCTGCTTGCGTGCATCATGGATTTTTATTTCGTGACTGACGTTGTGATCATGAAATATTTCAGAGCATGATTATCATTCATTATGTTATACCTGTGTTCATAATGTTTGCGAGTACATTCAAAGTACTCACTGGCTTGTCCCTGGCTATTGTCTTGGCCAGATTTCTTGCATGGAGAGGAGCGTTGCGATGACAGCCCCGGAACCTACGCAATGATGATAGCAGCCTCGCGAAGATAGGAGTTATCCAGGTCAGCTGTTCCTGTGGGAAATGGAGTCCCATAGACGCTGATGAACCGCAAACCGCTTCCGCCATCAACCACTAGAAACCATTTGTTGTACTCATAGGCCAAAATGGTTTTGTACTAAACATTTTGTATTTTGCTTGGAGTCTCTGTATCAAGTTGTTGTCTCATCAGCTAACAGTAATCCTGGGGCTGGTGAGCACAAGGGCCATTTTCTGGAAAATTAATATCCCGGAAAACCGTTCCTGACATTGCGTATGGGATAAAGAGGACTTGATACTTAATGATATGGTTGAGTTTCATGACCTTAATGATCTTTAGTAGTTGCGGATGCTTACTAGAGTTCCAATCGTAGGTGCATATGATCTAAGTAGATAAAGTATGTTAGCTCATGCCTCTCCCTCATAAAAAATTGCAACAATGATCGCTGGTTTAGTTATCGATCACCTAGGGACAAATGACTTTCTTGTTGACAAAAGCTATCCACTTTTATTGTCTTGCATTTTACTCATAGTTTTATTCTTACAAAGTACTCACAGTTTTATTCTTGCAAAATAGTTTCATACTTGTTTTAGGTAAAGCAAATATCAAGTGCGTAGAGTTGTATCAGTAGTCGAACTTGAGGGAATATTTGTTCTACCTTTAGCTTCTTGTTGGGTTCGACACTCTTATTTATCGAAAAAGGCTACAAACAATCCCCTATACTTGTGGGTTATAACTCCACACTGACAAGTTTCCATAGGCCGGTCGACCACCCCTTATCGCCGCTCTTCGCCATCCCAGCCACTTGAATCCCTCCTCTCTTCATCATCGTGTATATATATTTTTATCGTGTATTTGAGGAAATGTTATCACGTTTTTTTAACACACTGCAGATGCAGACACTCATACATACGTACATACACTCGCTCCTGTGAACACACACGTATTCCATATCCCTATGAGCACCTATGAGAGACTCCCGTTGAACGATCATCGCCGGAAGCCTGAAATAAATCTAGAAAAATAAGAGCACTCGTCTCTAGGACTTGAACCCTGGTGGGCTGGCTCCACCACAAAGAACCTATGAGTTAAGCTCATTACGCGTTATCACGTATTTTCATCATGTATATGTTGATACATATACAATTTTCCTTGTACCTTTAGGAAATAAATTATCACGTACTTGAAAAATTAACATTAAATATTTCAAAAAGGTCATGTGTTCGAAGCATGTCCATTGTATCTAAAAAATATCTATCACGTATTTGAAAATTATTCATCGTGTATTGAGAAAGATCACATTTGCAAATTGTTCATGGTGTATTATAAAAACATTTCATAATGGATTTGTAGAATATTCACGTCGTATTTATGACAAAGTTCTTCAAAAAAACTTCATATATATGAAAAATGTCCATCACGTAATAAAACAATTCTTCTATTCTTAAAGTTTATGCATTTTAAAAAATTGAAAAACATTATTTGAAACCATATTTCTCGTGTATTTGAAAAACAAATCAACATATATTTGAAAATGTTCAACTTGTATAAGAACAAATAACAAATTTAGCAAACCTTGTATGAAAAATAATCCTCGTGTATTTTGAAATTTTAGATGTGTATTATGTATTTTTCAAAGAAATTGAAATATTTATGTTTTCAAAAAAGAATAAAACTAAAAAATTATGCATCATGTCTCAGATATTAAAAAAAAACATGTATTTATTAGATTACATATTTTTAGGGAACTTTGCATATTTTCTACCAATATGAAAATATGGATTGGAGGGAGCATAGTTGATGAATATTTTCTACTAATTTTGTGCTAAACCAGCGTTAATTACTATGGATAGGTGGGGGTACATAGTTTAGTCTTTCGGCAAATGTTCTCATTTACCCCGTTTTTGTATTTTAGCCGCCGCTAGGGCTTGTGTGCCGAGTTCATGTAAGTTTTTCAGCTGGTTTTTAGCTTTGCTCATAAAAAACCGGTTTCCGGCTTTGCTAAAAATGGAAAATAATTGGAAGAAAAACCCATAGCCGAATAAACAAATTGATAAGGAATAAACAAAAATATAAAATGAAGAAAAAAGTAATGAGAAAAGAACTGGAAACCAGAAGAAATATATAGGTCCTCTTTAGAGCATGTACAATCACAAGTTGCAAATGTGAGCCTCAATACGTGCGCGGACGCGTCCGCAGACAGCATCGGGTAGGTCATCATTTGTCCGCATCTACAACCACACTCCCATATCTTAATACCTAAATTCATGCAAATCCATGCACGGCAATTATATGAAGCAAATTTATCATAAACTCAATGATACAAAGGCAGTGTAGCAGGAATAACTTGATTACATGTCAAAATAAAATACGTAGTTGATATACAGATAAGCGATACACGAATGATGCCTTCAGTTGTGGTGGTCATTGATCCTTTTCTTCATCCGGAGAAGCCATTTCTTCCCTTTATTATCCAAGAGGTTGATGTCCTACAACATGATCCTCGGCCCCTCAACCTCTCTCTCGCAAGCCGCAACTTATATGGGCGTGTTTGGTTGCTTTCGCTGCCGGGCCTGGCTCAGAGGAGAAAAACGAGCCAAAACGAGCCAGGCTGAGCAGGGCCTGGGTAAGCAAAAACAGGGTCAAAAACGTAGATGACCACTTGATTGGTTACCTGCATCGGGGGTCTTGTCATCAAGATGCAATTTTTACCCGACGTTTGGTTGCATACATGCATATGATTACCAGCGTTAACAACAAAACTTAACAGCTATCAGGTTGGGCTTGACATTTCGTCAAACACTATGAGCACGCCGGAGCTTCCACTGCCCGCCGTGCCCACCACCAGCTCCCGGCGACCGTGGACGCACCCGACTCGCCGCCGTGGCCGTGGCCGCGCCCGGCTTGCCGCGGTCATGGACGAGCTTGAGCACGCCGTTCTTGAGGATCTAGCTATGAGGGCCGGCCTCTTTTGGCAATTGTTCAGCCGAACACACACACCACACGCACATGATGCACTCGGCCATCACCATGGCCAGCAACAGCGGCGCGCAGTGAGCAACAACGGTGGGCAGTGAGCAGGTAGCAGCGACATCTGCAGGAGCTTGCAAAGAGCAGCAGCGGCAGCAGCTTGCAAGGCAGCGCAGCGGGCAACAATAGCAAGCAACAGCAGCACAGTAGCAGGCATGTAGACATCATCTGCTCGCTGCGCTGGGCCGACCTGGCCGGGTGGACACCGCCGTGGAGCAAGCGCGGGAGGCCGATGGAGGAGGCGAGGGAGCTGTCCTGGCCGGCCATGGCACGGGGGAAGCGCTCGCGCCGCCGCTCTCTGGCATCGTCATCCGCAGCAGGGGGGGAGGCGAGGTGCGTACTGTCCAGCCCGGCCTCGCCGCTGGACTACAGCGCCGGCTCCGCCTCCCTCCGCTCCGGCGCGTCCACCAGCGGCGGCGAGGACGGCGCCTTCTGCTCGCCGTGGCACCGCTGCGCGGCCACCGCGCCGCCGACGACGACGAAGGTGCCTCGCACTAGAGTGGAGTAGAGGGAGAGGGAGGGGATTGAGGATTAGGGAGAGAGAGAGGGATTAACTCTCGAGACACACGTCTCCAAAGAGCCACCCACGTGCACCTGGAAGCATCACTCGGGCCTGGCTTTCGGGAAACTGCCGATTAGGCCGTTCCCAACGGGCCAGGCCCAGGGGTGCTTTAAAAATTGTGCTATACGGGCTGAATAGTATATGCAGGTAACCAAACAACCGAGGTTCAAAAAGATGCTACACCGCGCGGGCCTGGTTGGGCTCGATGCGGGCAAACAAACACGCCCTATTTCTCCAGCTTAAGACCATGCATTGTTATCGCTTGTTCATGATCCCATTTTGCAACTTTCACTCGCCTCTCCAATTCGACTTTATTCTTCTCTGAGATCAACCTCTCCGATCGAACTCCATCTTCTCCCTTTGCACGTCAATAAACATCTTATACCTTTCCTCCTTCTTCACCTCCTTGGCGGAGAAATGCCCGTCCAAGTGGCAAACATTTTGTTTGTCACGCATTCACATGCCATCCTCTCCTCCCACTTGTTTCCCATCACCTGTCAGTTTCTCTTCGACACAGTTGCTTGCATGTCCGCCCATCATTTTCTTCTTCCTCCTCATCTAACCCAATTGATTGAGTATAGCTAGACCCATCCTTTTTCTTCATCTTCTTTATGTCATTTTCAATATCATCAAGGACGGTCTGCCACTTGGGTTCCTGTTCAATTACTTCCAACAATGTGATAAAGTGATGCCTTCTTCTCCACTTGATGGTACAATGCCGCGACCAAAGTTGCATGGATTTGAACTCTGATGCCGTTTTGGTTCCATCCAACACTTGTTTAAGATAACCAATAAATTTGCTCGCGACCATTCGATGAGTGTCCATCTACGTTGAAGAGCATGGGACACGGTTGGTAATGATTGGATGTGGCTTCACATAGTGTTTTTGCTCATGGTAAAGTTTGCGATTTTTTTCCAATTTTCTCCTTTTTGCTTGGTTCCACATATTGGATCCATGCTCGTGTTACACCAAATTTCACACAACAAAACATCTTCAAATTGTGTGAATGTTGGGCCTCTAGGCTTCACTACTTTCACACCAACTCCCTTCGTTGTTTTAGTGCATGATGTTTGCCCAAATTCAAACACCAAGGAATTGGTAACCACCATGGTAAATTGCAAACTCTTGACCATCATTTATCATGTCATGCACTATTTTTTCCTACAATGTGCATCGCAATTTAACTTTCGTCCTACAAGTTTGATCTGATGGTATGTGCAACAAAAGAATTTACGAATGCAAGTAGGAAATGAGCAAAGATTGTACTTGGCCTTGGTCGGGCGCTCCATCGAACAGCATGTGGGCATGCCCAAAGCAGGCCTTGTCTGACGTCGCCCGGTGCATTCAGAGTTGTGGTGAGTTGGTTATCGTGGATGCATTGGGACTAATTGCGAGAAGCTCAACTCTGGGATGCCCGTCCAAACTAGAAGAGCGGAACGGAGTCGGTCTCTGCCAACAAGTCGTTTGACCCCGGGACCACAACCTTCGAATTGGTGGCTATCGCGGCAAAGTCCATACATGTCCTTAGAACCAGGCACGAAGGTCATGTCAAGACCGCCACCTCTATATCTGCCTTCGCTGCCACCTCACGCTCGCACTATCTCTCGCGACACTCATTTCGGGCAATGTTCTCTGTCTTGCAATGAACCGATAGGCCGGGGAGCCCGACTGATTCCACTGAGGCATCATCCGTGGCCATTACGGCGGGAAGGTTTGTCTGTGACACATCAGCGGCGGCGGACGAGGATGGCTAGCAAGGGAGGAGGTAGCGGCTACGTGGAGGCGGAAAATGTAGGACGGGGTGGGAGGGTTTCAGTCGAAGTTGTGGAGGAGAAGTCAACTTTGAGAGGATTTGGGATGGGTCTTGTTTGTCGGAACTGATGTGACGGGCGTGTCCGGGCTTCCCCATATCCGCCCGAGATATGGGCTGGATATGGGGAGTGTCGTCCAGTTCAGGCGTTTGGACCGGATTTGCGAGATCCGGTTGGGTGCGGTTTTTGCGCCCGGTCAGTGATCGGGCAGTTCACCCAGATGTTTAGAGAGAATATGTGGCGTTTGATTGTAGATGTTCTTATGGTTTCTTTAGGGGTGTTCCCTTGGGCGGGTATTATTAAACTTCAAATCACGGTTACATCAAAGATAATATCAAGGATAATAAAACTAGGCATATCACCATCCGAATTATAAACAACATTTGAATCATAGGTACGCCTAGCCAGATTGTGTGTCACCCTACTTACATCTCTAGGACAATGATAAAAGCTCACTAAACATATTCTTCTCGTCATTTGGAAATAGTATGCAACACTACTGCAGGATGGGCCAAACGCGACACTACGATCAGAGACCTTTCGACAAAACTATGTGCGATGCCATAATTGCAAATGGTGGTGTAAAAAAACATCAAAAAAGGTGCAAAACGTTTGCGATGACAGATACATTAAACACGGTTCAGAATTTAGTTGCGTGTGCGATGCATGGCATACGATTCAACTCAATTAACTATTTGGGACGAGGAGGAACAAAAGAAACGGGCAGCCAGATGAAGGCGTGTGCGATATATAACATACGATTCACTAGGATGAATTGTGTGCGATTAGGCAACACAATGGAAACGGTTCAACTGAACAAGATGTGTGTGATACGCGGCAAACAGGTCCGTAATCAGGAATATGTGCGAAGACCAATAATAACACAGACAATTGCTGCTAATAAGCCGTGTGAATTGCTCTGGCTACAGTAGAATAACATGTATATATATATATATATATATATATATATATATATATATAGAACTGAAATAAACATCCAATTACATAAGTGACTATACAGATCATTCGCACACACCTCAATAAACAATTGCATGCATTCTAAAGTAGGATAAACGATCGTCTAGTCATCTACTTCTTGTGATGCTCCCGCCACTGCTATGTGGCTCGATCCCTCGTCTGGGTCAGGAAGAAGATAGTTCCTCATGTCAACGATCCGCCTGTACATCTCGTAGCTTATGTACGCGTCCATGGCCGCGTACTTGACATGTTGTTCATCCAGTCTCTCATGCCACACACTGTGACAGGCGTTCTTGTCCTTATTGCTCTCTTCCTTCATCTTCGCGTAGTAGGGGTCGATGATGGCCGAGGCGAGGTCAACCAGGGAGTTCAATTTGTTTTTGTCGCTGCCCCAGACCTTGTAGTGGTGTTGGATGTTGACAAGATTCGGGCATTTCAAGTCCGAAACCTTGAGCGCTTTTAGATCGTTGGTGGTGTCCACCGTAGAGAAACTATAGTCGAAGATGTCGATAAACCTGGAGAAACGCTCGCAAGGTGGTAGTGGTATACGAGGACGTAATTTCGCACGCACAACTAAGGGACGACAACCTTCTGATCGTGCCCGGCACGACCAGTGGTGTACTCGAGGTCGAAGCCCACCACTCGGTACTTGTCCTCGGTAAGGAACTGCTCCATAGTTTGGATGGAGCTCTCCACCGAGACCGGATCATTCGTGTATACCACCGAGAGGGCCTTCCCCCTCACGTGGGTGTCCATTACGTGATGCGTGGTGAACTGCCCGTCGTTGTCGTCGTTGTCCGCTGGGAGCGCCATTGGAGCCACGGGGAGCGCCATTGGAACCGCTGGATGTCCTCTATGTATGTGTCCTCATGGGTGTGCTTATTGTGTCGTGTGAGACGAGAAATGAAGGTAAATGGCTGCAGGAATAAAAGGGGGTCGGGCGGCGTGGATTCTCGGCGCGTCTGCATGGCAGTTTTTGCAGCAGGTAACTGCATCGTCGCGTCGCGCCCGGTGCAACCGCTCGCACACGAACGTGCGTGATCGTGCGCCGGCCCCAAACACTAGCAGCGCGCGTGAAGGGACGAGGGCAGAGCACCCGGAGGGACGTGAGAGCAGAGCACGCGCAGCGGGACGCGAGCAGAGCGCGCCGCAGCCGCCTGAACCGCAAGCAACCACATACATAGAGCAGTTGAACACACAGGAAATGGTCGCCTACAAGCCAGCCGACAGTTGCGTCGCTGCATAGAGAGCGGTCGTGTGTTACCACCTCCGTCTAGTCTATAGTCTCCTTTATATTCTATGCCATACTTTGCCCTCAAATTTAACCAACAAAATGTTAATGCCTGTTTTAAAATTATATAATTGGAAACTATGTTCAAATACAAATCCAACTATATAATCTTTGGCAACATGCATTCGTATTTTATTAGTTAAATCATACTTATAAACCAGGACGGTGGTATAGTAGGTAATTAAATCGCATAAGCGGTTTTCATTAACCATATGTATGCGTGGCCTTTCGTCCTCCTCTCGCACGTCTTGTCACCCCAAGCGTGAGACGGCTTACAGCACAAGCTTGCGCAGCGCGCGGGGGCGTTCTTTTGGCCAAACGGTGGCACCAATGAATCGTCGGTGAGCATGTTCCCGCGCAACCTCGTAGGTTTCCATGCAAGCTTCCCACATGACTCGGTGAAATCCCCCAAAATCACAATGCTTACCGGCCTACTATAAAAACCCTCACGGCTGGCGAGTCCTGCGTCGCATTTTCCCCTCCCTCCCTGTAGCTTATCTCGTCTGCTTCTCCCACAATCGCCAATGGCACCGGTCCATTGTTGTCGCTCAGCCACTCCGCCATCATCAGAGGACAGCTCCAGCGGCGTAGTGTAATGCGCGTGGTGTCCCTGTTGGGTGTGAGCGGAACAGCCACCAGTAGTTAGTTTGCTATTTTTGCCACTCGAAAATAGATTGTTTTTTTTCCACAACTTCCATAGATGTCATTCCCTGGTGAAACTTGGCAAGCACTTAAAACATTTGTCATTCTTTGCCACCAACTTTTTCTGAATTTTTTGAATATTTTTAGATTTTAGTGTTCATGGTGGTATGATAAGAGCTAAAACTTGGATGGGCACTTACCAACCCTTTTGTCATGAATGCAAGTGACATTGACATACAGGTGATGTTTTTCCGAACATTTTGGTATCTTCAACAACAGTTCAGAAGATTGATAGTAACTACTCATAGGGATGCATGGAGGCAATATCAAGCATTCAAACTACTTAGAACTCTCAGAATCCGACATGCAAGCTCATCTCTGATAGCAACAAGAGTAACTAATTTTTCAAAATATAAACCACTAAAGCAAAAACTAATCTATTATACCTAAATAGTTCATCCCCACTAACCTATTTCTCTTGACATGCAGCCTATCCACCTCAACAGCCTTGCCACATCATCAGTTCCTCTTAACTATTTTGGTCATGCAGCTCATCACGTCAGCATTCTTTAAAAAAATTGTGTCAATATCTACTCCTTGAAAAGCGAAGAGGCCCCTTTGATATTTATGTAACCAAAGAGTGGAAGCCCGGCAGAAGCACACGCTGGGCCCGATCTCATTACTTCTTTGCTTCAGTTCCATGGCTCCACCGCTTCCTTTCCCATAGCCCGTCGCTTCGTGCATCTTCTTCAATATCCAAGCTCCATGGCTGCCACAACTAGTGCGTCAAGCCCACTCTTCGGCGCCCTATCCATGTGCACCGTCTTCACCCATCGCCGGCCCGCCTCGCCGCCGAGAGCAAGCTGCCAAATAGCCTATGTTCTAGCTTCCTCAGGGCCCTCCTCACCGTCGCACATGGTGCAGCTCTGGAGTTGGTCCTTCACTGAAGCGTTGATGTTCTCCAACAAATTCTACATCCATGGGAGCCAATAGTCTAATGGCAAGGAGGATTGGCGAGGGTTCTCAGTCTGATTCTAATCTGCCATATCAACAAGTATTGATCTGATTCCTATCTCTCTCTCTACATATATAATTTTCTATCTATCTCTCTGGATTGTTATGATGGCCCGGAATTACTCATCTCATCAAATTTGTTTGCAGGATTAAATCAGCTTTACAAAGAGAGATTACCTCTAAACAACACAGAAACTAAAATGCAGGGAAATTAAAGGTACTCAAACCTCATCTATTGCCACAACTTCCACAGATGTCATTCCCTGGTGAAACTTGGCAAGCACTTAAAACATTTGTCATTCTTTGCCACCAACTTTTTTTGAATTTTTTGAATACTTTTAGATTTTAGTGTTCATGGTGGTATGATAAGAGCTAAAACTTGGATGGGCACTTACCAACCCTTTTGTCATGAATGCAAGTGACATTGACATACGGTGATGTTTTTCCGAACATTTTGGTATCTTCAACAACAGTTCAGAAGATTGATAGTAACTACTCATAGGGATGCATGGAGGCAATATCAAGCATTCAAACTACTTAGAACTCTAAGAATCCAACATGCAAGCTCATCTACAGTAGCAACAAGAGTAACTAATTTTTCAAAATATAAACCACTAAAGCAAAAACTAATCTATTATACCTAAATAATTCATCCCCACTAACCTATTTCTCTTGACATGCAGCCTATCCACCTCAGCAGCCTTGCCACATCATCAGTTCCTCTTAACTATTTTGGTCATGCAGCTCATCACGTCAGCATTCTTAAAACAAATTGTGTCAATATCTACTCCCGAAAAGCTTAAGAGGCCCTTTGATATTTATGTAACCAAAGAGTGGAAGCCGGCGGAAGCACATGGGCCCGATCTCATTACTTCTTTGCTTCAGTTCCATGGCTCCACCGCTTCCTTTCCCATAGCCCGTCGCTTCGTGCATCTTCTTCAATATCCAAGCTCCATGGCTGCAACAACTAGTGCATCAAGCCCACTCTTCGGCGCCCTGTCCATGTGCGCCGTCTTCACCCGTCGCCGGCCCGCCTCGCCGTCGAGAGCAAGCTGCCAAATAGCCTATGTTCTAGCTTCCTCAGGGCCCTCCTCACCGTCGCACATGGCGCAGCTCTGGAGTTGGTCCTTCACTGAAGCGTTGATGTTCTCCAACAAATTCTACATCCATGGGAGCCAATAGTCTAATGGCAAGGAGGATTGGCGAGGGCTCTCAGTCTGATTCTAATCTGCCATATCAACAAGTATTGATCTGATTCCTATCTCTCTCTACATATATATTTTTCTATCTATCTCTCTGGATTGTTATGATGGCCCGGAATTACTCATCTCATCAAATTGGTTTGCAGGATTAAATCAGCTTTACAAAGAGAGATTACCTCTAAACAACACAGAAACTAAAAATGCAGGGAAATTAAAGGTACTCAAACCTCATCTATTGTTCCCTGATCCCCCCAGCGTGCTTGATAGTGTTGACAAACCGCATTTACTCAGACCAGCCTCTTCTTATTCTAACTAATGTTCCATGTATATACTGTAGCTGAAATTTGTCATTGATGCTAAGTTTTTTTGGTCTACGCCTTATGGTTGAAGTTCTTTCCGTTATAATCCTCACCCTGGCATTAGCAGTTCTATAGGAGGAAGACACTCCAATAGGTGCTCCTGTCTAGAGTTTGGAAGCATTGGCTGAATGATACTACAGGCCTCTGAAAAACTATTTAAGATTGGTTTTCACTTTCACATTTTTGATGTAATTGCATGCCATTGGGAGCAAATTCGATTCTGAGATGTCTAGAGCAAGTAGGTATTGTTTTTTATTAGTAGGCGGATATGTATTTACTCTATTGAGGCAGAGGGTATGAGACTATCGATTGGCTACCGGAATCTCGGTATGTCTTTGCTCTCTTCTTTGATAGGATTCCTTTAGATTAACTACAACTCACATTAGTGTATAAAACACACTTTAGCTATCTATTATATCACTCGGTTTTCAGTACTAGCTAATTGATATTTTTCTTACTTGCCATCTTACTGTTCACATTCTATATTCTGGGTTGTGATATTGATGGGTTCTCTTTCTTTGCAATACTACATGAGAATAGCATATTTAAGTTCAAATATGCACATGGCGTAAACATTTGCTTTTTAGTTGTTTGTAGTAATTACAGTCATGAAACATGCCATTTTATTCTCTTATGTTTGAGTTCAAATCAGTTGTGAATAGGCTACATTCATACTTATCATGTACCATGCTAGAAGGATCCAACCCAATTGTTATATGCACTCATGTAAAATGGAACAGAAAATATTTTTTTGGTGGTTTTGATCACCTGGTAGGTTTACTCTAGGGTGAAAGGGTCAATTGCTTTTTTCTGAGCCAAGTATCATATAAATTTGCTACCTACATGTTCGGTCGAGTACCAAAAAGAATAAACTTATGGATTGGTCCAACCTGAAAACCTTAAATCTTGCAGGAAATCTACATCACACCGAAATCTTGATAGAGTTGACAAATTGCCATTTTCTTAGGTCAACCTTTTCCTGTTCTAGCTATAATGTTCCATATATATACACTAGGTGAGTTAGGCATTTATGCTATTGACAACAAGACATAGTTAACTACATCTTAAGATTTCAGACCCGTCGTAACTTCACTTGCACCCAACACCATGTATCATATATATAGGTATATACTCATAGAAATGATTATACCACTAGACCATGTCAAACACAAATGCTCTATTCAATTTCATTTTTTTAATTTATCATTTTCGTATGCAAAAGGGAGTCATGCCGATTTAGAATACAATCCAGTAAATGCTCTTGCTGAGCATTTGGAATCATTGGCTTAATGAACTACTGTCCTCCCAATAACTATTTATGATTGGATTAGACCTTTTATCAATTTTTTTATTACTGCTTTTGGAGCAAATTCTCATTTATAAATTTCCAAAAAAGGAATTGTTTTTAATGATTGACAGGGTGTCTCTTCACTCTCCTGAGGATGAGCATCTGAGAATGTCCTATTAGAATTATCGACCGGAATCTTGGTATGTGTTTGCTCGCTTTTTCTATAGGATTCCTTCAGATGAACTGACAGTGCACAACAATGTATAGAACAAATTCCAATTATCAATGATATCTCCCTGTTTTTATATCTAATTAATAATATTCTTTTTGCCAGGTTATTCTCTTCCTAAATAGCGCTACAAATTCCCGCAGCAACGCGCGGGGCATCATCTAGTTGGACCAATGGAGGAGTCACATACGAAGTAGCAACCCCCCAAAACAGTTTAGGAAATGGAGCTTCGAGCAAAGTGATCGAAATTCGCGGGTTTGAGAGCAAGAACTCGAGAGAGAGAGAGAGAGAGAGAGAGAGAGAGAGAGAGAGAGAGAGAGAGAGTAATGGTGATTTTTTTGTAGGTAGGTGATGACATGGGCTAAGGAGATAAGTGAGGGGGCCCACGTGGGGACCACAACCCACCAGGGCGCGCCTAGATGGGTTGTGCCCACCTGGAGCACCTCCCTCTGATGTTATTTGCACTAAAAAAATCTTAAATATTCAGAAAAAATCGTATAAAATTTTCAAGGTATTCTGAGAACTTTTATTTTTTGGGTCATTTTTTATTGCACGGAAAACTCAGAAAACAGGCAAGTCATGGCATTTTATTTTATTTAACTAAGAAAAACAGAAAACAAAAGATAAGGGCAGAAGGTAGTGCTCACTAAATTCATCAACTTCTTATGTAACATCCCAAATTTTCAATTTGGAATGTTATACATAGATCATCATTGCATATCATAATTTTATTGCATTTTGGCTTGATCCTAGAAATTTCACACAACTCAAGGACCCACGGAGAGAGTTGGAGATTTCGTTATTTTCATATTTGAGTTTTCTTAAATTCTGGAAATAGGATCATTTGATTTTATTTATTTTATCTTCAATTATTTCTATTATCAAAATATGAGAGAGGGAATAAAATGACTTTCCCAAAATAAAGAAATCGAGGATTTAATAAAAAATCAAATAAGATTTTTATTTGAAGTTTATCGCTATTTTATTTGAATTTAGGAAAAATGCGCGTTTTTCAAAATTGCATTTAGGCCCCAAATAAATGTTTTTCTTGTCCGGCTTGATTTTAGAAGCCGGGGAAAATTTATTTCGGGATTTTTGGAGTCCGTTTAGTATTTCTTTCGTTAGTTTTTCTGGGCGTAATTATTTTAAAAAAATTCGAACCGACCTATTGGGCCGTAACCGGCCAGGACTCCTCTGGCCGGGGGCTTTATTTAGCGCCCGGGCCGACCCCCGTGTCAGGACCGGATTTTCGGGATATTAATTCCCAAAAAAATGGCCCTTGTGCTCACCAGCCCCAGGATTACTGTTAGCTGATGAGGCACCAACTTGATACTGAAATTCCAAGCAAGAAGCAAAATATGTAGTACAAGATCATTCTGGCCTATGAGTACAACAAATGGTTTCTAGTGGTTGATGGCGGAAGCGGTTTGTGGATCATCGGCGTCTATGGGACTCCATTTCCCACAGGAACAGCTGACCATGTTAACTCTTATCTTCGCGAGGCTGCTATCACCATGGTTTAGGTTCCGGGGCTGTCTTCGCAACGCTCCTCTCCGCGCAAGAGATCTGGCCAAGACAATAGCTAGGGACAAGCCAGTGAGTAATCTGAATGTACTCGCAAACATTATGAACACGGGTATAATATAACAAATGATAAATACGCTCCGAAATATTCTATGATCACAACGTCAGTCATAAAATAAAATCTCTGATCCATGCAAGCATGTTATTTATATATACATGAATATGAAATAACAGAGTAGTAATAAAATGCACCGATCGGGTGTCTGAAGCGACACCTCGAAAGGTTAGCAAAAAAAACGAGCATGCCTCAGTCGGGCGTCGGAGCGACACCACATAAAGGGCTTATAAGGTAAATATATAACAAGCATGCCACGATCGAGCGTCGGCGACACCACATAAAGGGCTTATAAGGTAAATATATAACAAGCATGCCACGTCGAGGCGTCGGCGACACCACATAAAGGGCTTATAAGGTAAATATATAACAAGCATGCCACAGTCGGGCGTCTGAGCGACACCACATAAAGGGATTATAAGGTAAATAAACAACAAGCATGCCACAGTCGGGCGTCTCAGCGACACCACATAAAGGGCTTATAAAGAATCACAGTGAATATCCAGGAGGTAGAACCATCCCAAGGATACTCGATAATTCAAATAATACAACGGGTTAGTCCATGACAAATAATAATCATGATCATCACAAGTCACAAGTCATGACCCAAGTCCTGGTTTAACAGTTTCTCCTCTGAAGACCGACACTAAGACCGACACTTGACCCATCCCAGACTGTAGTCCTTAACCACGGACACGGCTATTCGAATAAATTTAACCTCTGCAGAGGGTGTACTCTTTACCCACGAGTAACGGATTCCTTTAGTCCATTGGGACTAATTCCGTCTACGGCCTTTTAATTGAAAACACACCTATCCACACATACCAGCCTAACTTACCGGTGTCTGGAATCACCCACGACACCCGTTAAGTGAAACTCTAAGTGGGGAGGCTACAACCTTGACTTAGCATGGGATCACAAAATTTATACTGCGCGCAAACTAGGGGAGCTACCCCTTCGGCTACAACAAAAAACACCCATGCCCCTGGGCCAGGTGGCATGCCTACCGGATGCCTCCGGTATCTTCCACCATGGTCTCTACATGCGGTGTGTGCTAGGAAAGGGGTTGACAACTTACTGAACCGTACCCTACCTATGACAGGGACAAGTGGTAGTACGAAGCAAGTATGGGGGTTACCGGAACAAGACTCGATCTATGGTCGACTCGGGAGGTTTGAGTGTTCCCTGCATTATTAGTATAACAATATATACTTTAACCAACAAACAGAATCACCACTCGTCATACCTCATCATGCCGTACCGGACACAACCGTCTCGATGGAGGACTAGGGACAAACCCGTGTCTACCCAAGACAGCGGCTTTCCCGGATTCCTTCCAGTATGCATGTGAGACATATGATGGTGACTACTATCACAAACATATCAAACTCCAACAGCACGAAATCATCGATATGCACTTATGAGTAGGAACTTATCATCACATAAAATGATGGATACTCCGTGTCGAAATGGTGTTGTAACCGTGCAAATGACACACACAATATTATGCCAGGGTTCAGAATGCTTGCCTTCAAGTTGTGGGGAGGCAGGGTGTGTTCCAAAACTTTGAAAGTTTTCTTCTCTCTCCGACAATCCTATTTTTCAAAAATACTCAAATTAATACATAGTTTGAAATTGGTACAAAAAAGTTGTCTGTAATTTTTTCAAATAAATCTGAAAATAAACTAGACAATATTTGAGAGAGGTGGGAAAAAGAATCAACTCATTTGGAGTTATATTTAAAAAGTTAGAGCCAGTCAAAGTTTTGGTCAAATTCTGTTTTTAATAAAAGCAGAAAAAAGAAAACGTTCGAATCGACCACGTCGGCGTATTCTGGTGTTTACGCCTCCACTTATCCAGCGTGGGCCAGGCGTGGAGTCGACAGTGGGTCCAGGGACCCACTGGTCGACTTGACCAGTCGTCCTTCCCTCCTCTTCCTCTGCCCGAGCGGGGGGACTCGGCGATCGCCGCCCGGCGATTAGTGGTTCCTCGCGGGGTTCGGCGAGATGGACCCGCCATCGGGCGGTCCTCCCGGTGGTTGTTGGGTCGCCGGTGGAGGGAGTCGCCGTCGGCGAGCCATGGCTGGGCGGCGGTAGCAAAGTGGGTTTGGGGCTACGGCGGCTCTCCGTCGCAGTCGGGGGTTTGGGCGGCTCCGCAAGACGAAGGGGAGTCGGTTGGTGGTGTTGGATGGACGGGAGGGGGCTTGGTCGTGACGGACGGGGCCGGGAGGCGGCGATGGCCAAGCTGGCCGGAGACAGGGAAGATGGCCTTCCCGGGTCGATTGCTGGCTACGGGAGCTCTAATGGATTGGCTTGAGGTTGCCTGAGGGCTCGGAGAGGTGCGGGCTCCTTAAATAGGAGGCCGAGGTCGGTTCCCGCGGCGGTGGATAAGGTCGCCGGCGAACCGCCTCTCTGTAGTGGGACAGGCGTGGAGTTGGCCGGCGCACTCGACGAGCTCCATATCGTTTGTGGCCACAGATGGCTTGGGCGGCACCGTCTGTGGTAGAGCCTCTCGTGGCCGGCCGCTAAGCCGTGGCCGACTGACCGGCGCTGTAGGGTGCCAGGGGCGGCTCTGCGGCGAGGGAGGAGGCGGCCGTGCCGGCTGCGAGAGGCCAAGGACCAGAATGGGCGCGGGGTGGGCGGCAGCGAGGCGCGGCGGCTCGGTGCATGCACATGCAACACGTGCGCTCTGGGCGCGCCCGGAGCACGCACGCAACGTGCTCGGCGAGTTGCCATGGCAGGCCAGGGAGCTCCGATCCACGAGGGGTTTGGCAGGGTGGGGCTATAGGCTACGGCAGAGCTATGAGACAAGCTGATTTGGCAAAGCATGCAAGTCCAAAGTGCAAACTAAAAACCATGCCCAAACTGGCCATGCACAGAAGGTGTTTGACAAAATGATAAGGGCATCTAAGCAACTCTTGGAGGGTCCAAAAAGTCCAGATCAGGGTCTCTTTAGATGTAGGTCAGGATGGCAAGGTTAGTTGGCGAAATCTAGAAAGTTGCTAGTGCAAAAACTTTGAGAAAACCAAATTTGGTCAGAAAGAAAAGGATATGGTTTCATGGACTAAAACTACTCCAATGGGGTCACTCTCTTGGACTAAGGGGTTTTGCAGGATGGACTATAAGCATGAGGAAGAATCATGGGCAACAGAGCAACATAAAATGTGGTTCTTTGTACAAATCAACAAGTTGGACCATAATGGAAATGAGGTTGATTCACTCAAATTTTTAAAGGAACCAAACTAGGTTTTTGCATAAAGTTGAATAATATGCTCCTATTAACATCCCAAAATTTTGGTGGAAGTTTTAAAGAAATATATAAATAGGTTATAGTGCAAATTTGCCCATTGGGCCAGATTTGAAATTTTGGTGTAGAGCTCAAAATCTCCAATGAATAGAAGATATTTTTGCATAAAAGTGATTTAAAAACTCCACATGACACCTCCAAATTTTGGTTGGAATTTTAAATAAATTTATCAAATGGTTGTAGTTCAAAATAGGGCTTCAACTAATAAAAATCACTTTAAGGAATAAAGCTCAGAGAGCAAAAATTTATGAAAATAAATCCACTGATAATAGAGGTGTTTTTCTTGAGAGGGTAAACAAGTCTAAAAAAATTGGCCGGTTCTCACTTGGGGTAAAAACTCCATAAAATAAAGAACAGAAAGGTTCTGAAATCAAAAGAGAATCCATAAAATAAAAGCTTAAGTTTCCTGGCAAAATTTTAATTAATAAAACAAGGTTAAAAATTTTGGGGTGTCACAACACTACCCCCCTTAAGAAAAGTCTCGTTCCCGAGATTTGCTAAAAGCTGTTTTGAAAAAAAAACTCTTACCATTTCAAAAATAACCACTTTACTTACGTATTAAAAAGTGGCTACAGAGAGAGGGCAATAAGTGGTGTAAAACTACAGTGTGGGGCACTAGCGCTGCGTGGAAAAAATCTACGGTTGAGGGATTTCTATGCTGGTTATCGTAAATTTAGAATAAATTCTAAATTTCTAAAATCTGGTCGCATTTGCAGAGCACGCAAGCTCCTCTGGTGACAGGTGGACCCAGGCCCACCGCCTCTCTTCTTCTACCTCTCGCTCTCTCTTCTTCCTCTCTCCCGCGTGCTTTCCCGCGCTTTCTCCACCGGCGACGTCTAGCGCGTAGGGCATCTAGGTCGTACTGCGGTAGTGCGCGGCGTGCTAGCTGCAGGCGTAGCGTGCACTCACCTCGCGGGCCAGTCTTGTCGGCCTTTGCCATGATTCGGCTCAACACCGGCGGTCGAGCGACGAGCGGCGCTGGTGGACTTCGCCCACCGTACACCGATCTCGAGCTATAAAATGGCCGAGGTGCCCCTCTCTTCTCCTTCACACCTGGCCTTGCTTCTCCTTCTCCTTCCTTCTCCTCCATTACTTCTTACAGATGCTCGAGACGAGGCTCTAATGGCAGAGGTGGTGCCGGACTGCATGCGTGATCCCGGTGTCTGCGGAGGGCTGGTGGCGATCTTTGGGTCTCTCCGTGCTCCTGTGCGTGATGATCCTTGATGACCGTCGCGATGCTGCCGCTCGAGTGTTGGCTCTCCGCGGTGGCGGTGATCACGAGGATTAGGTGTGATGTCGGGTGCCAACTGTGGTTGGTGTGCTGGAGGTAACTTGTACCCGGATGATTATCCACTAATCTCTCCTTTGGAGACTGTGGTGCGTTTAGGGAGGTGGTCGGTGAGATGCAACACGGTTATGTGTTTTTGCAAGCGGTGTATGTGTTCAGTGGTTGTGGGTCTGCTGCCGTGGTGCTGCGTGAATAAAAATTCCATGTCGTGAGAAGATATACGATGCAACAACTCAGGGAAAAGAAATCTCACTCCAGGATTTTTCGCGAGAGAAATCAGTAAATTTTAAGAGTTAAACTGCAACAAAAACTACTCACATTAATAGAAACTAAATAATTTACTCGCCGCACAAACTCGGGGTACCACGCATAAGTTACAACATATAAGTAAATGTTGCAATAATAAACACAGCGATGGCGTCTATAATGCAAGCGATGGCGGGCGGGGTCCGAGAAAACGTCTCGCATGCTTTGGGACACGATCCTCTTCTATCGGGGGAAGCGGATTGACCAGCTGATGAATGTGTCTCTCCTGGTCGGGCCTCAGTGGTCTGCCGATGGCGATCTGAGGATTTAAATCCCCGAGACCCTGGAGATAACCCATTACTCATGGGTCGGGGCGTTCTTAAGCGATGACGTCTTTGGAACAGGTTGGCCGATCTTGGGTCTCTCTCAATTCGTCCACAGAAAAGATGTTACTTCTCCGGGTGCTGCACGGCTCGGAAAGTAATAATACCCTCTTTCACTGGCATAGGGTACCGCAAATCAAAGTCGGACAAGCGCTTCGTGTGCAGCCGCTTCTATGGCCATTTGTGGAGCTGGCATAGATTTCCCCACGAAAGAAACTTCCGTTGGGTCTTGGTTTGAGTTTACTGGAGGGATGTGTACTACTGCCCAATATTTCGAGGTGGAAGGGGTGATTCTCGATTTGAGCAGCTCGTACTGGGGTGGCTGGGTAGAACCCATGGTACTTCAGGTAAAGTCCCGCAAATATTTTGACAAAGCTACCCGGGGTTGCATCTGGGGCTCTCAGATAAATACTAGGGCTCGGCATGGCAAGAAATGGTTGTGAGGGTGGTGCACAAGGTGAGGGGTGCTTGGCAAGGTCACGAGGTGGCCTTTTTATATAGCATCTGGGCTGGGTTATATGCCGCAGTAAGGGGCACTAGTTTGTCGGTTCTGCTCTACGGGGTTGGGGCCAAAGCCACAGATACACATATCTCACAAAAGCGACGTGTTACTGTGGGTGTCGTCGAGGTTGGTTTTGGTAGCTGTGCCCGGAATAAGAATATGCAACTGCGCGCTGACATAATTATGCAAGGCTACTATTTAAAACAGAGGCACGACAATAGGCTGCGTTTATTTACAAGGTCGCACGATTATAAGGTGTGGATACAGAGACTCGGCACTACTCGAGTGACTTAGTCTACCTCATTCATATCCAAGCGGGCGTGCCTTGTGGACGTCGAGGCTTCTCCACGGGTTTCACCGTCGGGATTAGCTGGAGGTGGTTGAGGAACTGCAGGGTCGGGGTAGCGATGATGACCATCTCGGGGATTGTTGGCCACAATCCTGTTGGAGCGTGTTCCCAAAAGGCGACGAAGCACTTCTGTGGTCATCAAAGCACCTTGGTCGATGGCTGGGGCAGACCTCAGGGACTCGATCGGGTGTCCGAATAGCACGAGTGGGTTGTCGGTGTCAGGCTCGTCCTCTCCTCTCGCCGGGGCTCAATGAACCAGCTCTCCACGAGCTGCGATCAGATCAATGGTGATTTGATCGAACAATTCCTCTAGTGCACCTACATAGCGCACTAGGTGCAACAATGCAGGATCCGTCTCGTGATCTCCGTTGGCAACTTGGGGTGGTCTACCATACCCTTCACGTGCAGGGGTAGTAGTAGAGCGGCGACGATTAACTCTGGGCGACAAGTGCGGAGTTGAACTATAGCCTCTCGCGCGCTAGATGGAAGGCTTGTGGCTCAAAGGAAGTTGTCCTTCCGATGAACACTGTAGAGGCGTTAAGCGGCAGACCCCTCACCGTAGATGTGTCTGATGGCCCAGGTGTGGCGGCTCTCACCGCTCATGGGTCCTTGGTACACAACATATTCTGGGGGCTCTTCTAACGCATAGGCACGACGGGTGAGGTTTGCGAGTATGGTCACAAAACCTCCAAGGTTGGTTGCTGTGGTCTCATTGTGCACTACGGGGCCAGGCATTATGGCCCGATTTGGGATAGAGGCTGTGCTGTGCTGGGTTGAGGCTAGCGTTCCCTTTTTATAGAAAAAGGGGACGAAGTCTTCCTTCGCACACTTGCGAACGGGACGCTATGGGCGTCGGTCACTGGCGTGTGATCGACAGGCTAGATTGATAGGTTGGGCACCGACTGTCAAAAGGTGTCATGCTCACTGTGTGGCTATCTTACACGGGAAGCTTGGCCGAGGTTAGGTTATGGTCTGGTGTATTTGTTAACCTAGGTTTTTCGACCTGGCTAGGATAGGATTAGCCAATGGTCAGCCTGGCTCTGATACCAAGTTTGTCAGGACCGGATTTTTGGGATATTAATTCATAAAAAAATGGCCCTTGTGCTCACCAGCCCCAGGATTACTGTTAGCTGATGAGGCACCAACTTGATACCGAAATTCCAAGCAAGAAACAACATATCTAGTACAAGACCATTCTGGCCTATGAGTACAACAAATGGTTTCTAGTGGTTGATGAAGGAAGCGGTTTGTGGATCATCGGCGTCTATGGAACTCCATTTCCCACAGGAACAGCTGACCAGGTTAACTCCTATCTTCGCGCGGCTGCTATCACCATGGTTTAGCTTCCGGGGCTGTCTTTGCAACGCTCCTCTCCACGCAAGAGATCTGGCCAAGACAATAGCCAGGGACAAGCTAGTGAGTACTTTGAATGTACTCGCAAACATTATGAACACGGGTATAATATAACAAATGATAAATACGCTCTGAAATATTCTATGATCACAACGTCAGTCATAAAATAAAATCTCTGATGCATGCAAGCCGGTTATTTATATATACATGAATATGCAATAACAGAGTAGTAAAAAAATGCACCGATCGGGTGTCTGAAGCGACACCTCGAAAGGTTAGCAAAAAAAACGAGCATGCCTCAGTCGGGCGTCGAAGCGACACCACATAAAGGGCTTATAAGGTAAATATATAACAAGCATGCCACGATCGAGGCGTCTGGCGACACCACATAAAGGGATTTTAATTTAAATATATAACAAGCATGCCACATTCGGGCGTCTGAGCGACACCACATAAAGGGCTTATAATGTAAATATATAACAAGCATGCCACAGTCGGGCGTCTGAGCGACACCACATAAAGGGCTTATAAGGTAAATTAATAACAAGCATGCCACAGTCGGGCGTCTCAGCGACACCACATAAAGGGCTTATAAAGAATCACAGTGAATATCCAGGAGGTAGAACCATCCCAAGGATACTCGATAATTCAAATAATACAACGGGTTAGTCCAAGACAAATAATAATCATGATCATCACAAGTCACAAGTCATGATCCAAGTCCTGGTTTAACAATTTCTCCTCCGAAGACCGACACTAAGACCAACACTTGACCCATCCCAGACTGTAGTCCTTAACCATGGACATGGCTATTTGAATAGATTTAACCTCTGCAGAGGGTCTACTCTTTACCCACGAGTAACGGATTCCTTTAGTCCATCGGGACTAATTCCGTCTACGGTCTTTTAATTGAAAACACACCTATCCGCACACACCAGCCTAACTTACGGGTGTCTGGAATCACCCACGATACCCGTTAAGCGAAACTCTAAGTGGGGAGGCTACAACCTCGACTTAGCATGGGATCACAAAATTTATACAGCCACAGAAACTAGGGGAGCTACCCCTTCGGCTACAACCGAAAACACCCACGCCCCCGGGCCAGGTGGCATGCCTACCGGATGCCTCCGGTATCTTCCACCATGGTCTCTCTGTACAGTGTGTGCTAGGAAAGGGGTTGACAACTTACTGAACCGTACCCTACCTATGGCGAGGACAAGTGGTAGTACTGAAGCAAGTATGGGGGTTACCGGAACAAGACTCGATCTATGGTCGACTCAGGAGGTTTAAGTGTTCCCTGCATGATTAGTATAACAATATATACTTTAACCAACAAACAGAATCACCACTCGTCATACCTCATCATGCCGTACCGGACACAACCGTCTCGACGGAGGACTAGGGACAAACCCGTGTCTACCCAAGACAGCGGCTTTCCCGTATTCCTTCCGGTATGCATGTGAGACATATGATGGTGACTACTATCACAAACATATCAAACTCCAACAGCACGAAATCATCGATATGCACTTATGAGTAGGAACTTATCATCACATAAAATGACGGATACTCCGTGTCGAAATGGTGTTATAACCGTGCAAATGACACACACAATATTATGCCAGGTTCGTAATGCTTGCCTTCAAGTTGTGGGGAGGCAGGGTGTGTTCCAAAACTTTGAAAGTTTTCTTCTCTCTCCGACAATCCTATTTTGGAAAATACTCAAATTAACAAATAGTTTAGAAGTGGTACAAAAAAGTTGTCTGAATTTTTTTCAAATAAATCTGAAAATAAACTAGACAATATTTGAGAGAGGTGGGAAAAATAATCAACTCATTTGGAGTTATATTTAAAAAGTTAGAGCCAGTCAAAGTTTTGGTCAAATTCTGTTTTTTTTAATAAAACAGAAAAAAGAAAAATGTTTCGAACTGACCACGTCGAAGACGTATTCTGGTGTTTACACCTCCACTTATCTAGCGTGGACGGTGCGTGGGTCGCTAACAGTGGGTCCAGGGACCCAGGTCAGAACTGACGATCGTCCTTCCTCCTCTTCCTCTTCCCGGCGGGGGGCGGGACTCCGGCGATGCCGCCGGTGATTGGTGGTTCCTCGCGGGGTTCCGAAGGCGGGGATGGACCCGCCAGACCGGGGCGGTCCTCCCGGTGGTTGTTGGGTCGCCGGGGGTGGAGGGAGTCGCCGTCGACGAGCTTCGTGGCGGCTGGCGACTTCGGTAGCAA
Source organism: Aegilops bicornis (assembly GCA_021605145.1). Taxonomy (NCBI): domain Eukaryota; kingdom Viridiplantae; phylum Streptophyta; class Magnoliopsida; order Poales; family Poaceae; genus Aegilops; species Aegilops bicornis. Next base: position 460,362,672 of record CM038669.1, read on the forward strand.
AGTGGGTTTGGGGCTACAGTGGCTCTCCATCGCAGTCGGGGGTTTGGGCGGCTCCGCAAGACGAAGGGGAGTCGGTTTGTGGTGTTGGATGGACGGGAGAGGGCTTGGTCGTGACGGACGGGGCCGGGAGGCGGCGGTGACCGAGCTGGCCGGAGACGGGGAAAATGGCCTTCCCGGGTCGATTGCTGGCTACGGGAGCTCTAATGGATTGGCTTGAGGTTGCTTGAGGGCTCGGAGAGGTGCGGGGCTCCTTAAATAGGCGGCCGAGGTCGGTTCCCGTGGCGGTGGATAAGGTCGTCGGCGAACCGCCTCTCTGTAGTGGACAGGGCGACGTGGAGTTGGCCGGCGCACTCCGGCAGGCTCCATCTTGTTCAAAGGCGCTTGGCCAGCGTATGGCTTGGCGGCGCCGTCAGTGGCAGTAGCCCTCTGTGGCCGCCGCTAGCCGTGGCCGACGGCAGCGCTGTAGGGTGCCAGGCGGCTCTGCTGCGAGGAGGAGGCGGCCGTGCCGGCTGAGAGGCCAAGGGCCGAAGCAGGCGCGGGGTGGGCGGCAGCAGCGGCTCGGTGCTGTGGCGTGCAAAAGCGTGCGCTTTAGGCGCGCCAGAGCACGCACGCAACATGCTCGGCGAGTTGCCATGGCGAGCCGAGAGCTCCAATCCACGAGGGGTTTGGCGGGGTGGGGCTATAGGCTACTGGCGGAGCTATGAGACTAGCTGATTTGGCAAAGCATGCAAGTCCAAAGTGCAAACTAAAAACCATGCCCAAACTGGCCATGCATGTAAGGTGTTTGAAAAATGATAAGGGCATCTAAGCAACTCTTGGAGGGTCCAAAAACTCCAGATCAGGGTCTCTTTAGATGTAGGTCAGGATGGTAAGGTTAGTTGGCCAAATCTAGAAACTTGCTAGTGCAATTTTTTTGAGAAAACCAAATCTGGCCAGAAAGAAAAGGATATGGTTTCATGGACTAAAACTACTCCAATGGGTTCACTCTCTTGGACTAAGGGGTTTTGCAGGATGGACTATAAGCATGAGGAAGAATCATGGGCAACAGAGCAACATAAAATGTGGTTGCTGTACAAATCAACAAGTTGGACCATAATGGAAATGAGGTTGATTCACTCAAATTTTTCAAGGAACCAAACTGGGTTTTTGCATAAAGTTGAATAATATACTCCTATTAACATCCCAAAATTTTGGTGGAAGTTCTAAAGAAATATATAAATAGGTTGTAGTGCAAATTTGCCCATTGGGCCAGATTTGAAATTTTGGTGTAGAGCTCAAAATCTCCAATGAACAGAAGATATTTTTGCATAAAAGTGATTTAAAAACTCCACATGACACCTCCAAATTTTGGTTGGAATTTTAAATAAATTTATCAAATGGTTGTAGTTCAAAATAGGGCTTCAACTAATAAAAATCACTTTAAGGAATAAAGCTCAGAGAGCAAAAATTTATGCAAATAAATCCACTAATAATAGAGGTGTTTTTCTTGAGAGGGTAAACAAGTCTAAAAAAATTGGCTGGTTCTCACTTGGGGTAAAAACTCCATAAAATAAAGAACAGAAAGGTTCTGAAATCAAAAGAGAATCCACAAAATAAAAACTTAAGTTTCCTGGCAAAATTTTAATTAATAAAACAAGGTTAAAATTTTTGGGGTGTCACAACACTACCCCCCCTTAAGAAAAATCTCGTCCCCGAGATTTGCTAAAAGCTGTTTTGAAAACAAAAAATCTTACCATTTAAAAAATAACCACTTTACTTATGTATTAAAAAGCGGCTACAGGGAGAGGGCAATACTTGGGGTAAAACTACAGTTTGGGGCAATAGCGCTGCGTGGAAAAAACCTACAGTTGAGGGATTTCTACGCTGGTTACCGTAAATTAGAATAAATTCTAAATTTCTAAAATACGCTGGTCGTACCCGAGAGCACAGTGCTCCCTCTGGCTGACAGGTGGACCCGGGGCCCACTGTCAGTCTCTTCTTCTTCCTCTGGCCCTCTCTTCTTCCTCTCTCCCGCGCGCTTTCCCGCGCTTTCTCCACCGGCGACGTCTAGCGCGTAGGGCATCTAGGCCGTGCGATAGTCTTGTGCGCGCGTGCTAGCTGCCGCAGCGAACGCGTGCACTCACTTCACGGGCGGTCTTGTTGTCGGCACTGCTCGTGGATTCGCCTCCGAACACCGGCGGTCGAGCGACGAGCGGCGCTGGTGGACTTCGCCCACCGTACACCGATCTCGAGCTATAAAATGGCCGAGGTGCCCCTCTCTTCTCCTTCACACCTGGCCTTGCTTCTCCTTCTCCTTCCTTCTCCTCCATTACTGCTTATAGATGCTCGAGACGAGGCTCTAATGGCGGAGGTGGTGCCGGACTGGTACGTGATCCTGGTGTGCGGAGGGTGGCCCGGCGATCTTTGGGGCTCTCCGTGCTCTGTCTTGGCGATGATCCTTGATGACCGTCGCGATGCTGCCGCTCGAGTGTTGGCTCTCCACGGTGGCGGTGATCACGAGGATTAGGTGTGATGTCGGGTGCCAACTGTGGTTGGTGTGCTAGAGGTAACTTGTACTCGGATGATTATCCACTAATCTCTCCTTTGGAGACTGTGGTGCATTTAGGGAGGTGGTCGGTGAGATGCAACACGGTTACGTGTTTTTGCAAGCAGTGTATGTGTTCGAAAGGTGGTTGTGGAGTCTGCTGCCGTGGTGCTGCGTGAATAAAAATTCCATGTCGTGAGAAGATATACGATGCAGCAACTCAGGGAAAAGAAATCTCACTCCAGGATTTTTCACGAGAGAAATCAGTAAATTTTAAGAGTTAAACTGCAACGAAAACTACTCACATTAATAGAAACTAAATAATTTACTCGCCGCACAAACTCGGGGTACCACGCATAAGTTACAACATATAAGTAAATGTTGCAATAATAAACACAGCAGTGACGTCTATAATGCAAACGGTAACTGGACGGGGTCCCGAGAAAACGTCTCTGGTACTGGGACACACTCCTCTTCTATCGGGGGAAGCGGATTGACCAGCCGATGAATGTGTCTCTCCTGGTCGGGCCTCAGTGGTCTGCCGATGGCGATCTGAGGATTTAAATCCGCGAGACTCTGGAGATAACCCATTACTCATTGGGTCAGACGTTCTTGGCGATGACGTCTTGGACCAGGTTGGCGATCTTGGGTCTCTCTCAATTAGATCCACCGGAAAAGTTGTTACTCCGGGTCTTTGCATGGCTCGGAAAGTAATAATACCCTCTTTCACTGGCATAGGGTACCGTGAATCAAAGTCGGACAAGCGCTTCGTGTGCAGCCGCTTCTATGGCCATTTGTGGAGCTGGCATAGATTTCCCCACGAAGGAAACTTCCGTTGGGTCTTGGTTTGAGTTTACGGGGGGGGGGGGGGATGTTACTACTGCCCAATATTTCGAGGTGCAAGGGGTGATTCTCGATTTGAGCAGCTCGTATTGGGGTGGCTGGGTAGAAACCATGGTACTGCAGGTAAAGTCCCACAATATTTTGACAAAGCTACCCGGGGTTGCATCTGGGGCTCTCAGATAAATACTAGGGCTCGGCATGGCAAGAAATGGTTGTGAGGGTGGTGCACAAGGTGAGGGGTGCTTGGCAAGGTCACGAGGTGGCCTTTTTATATAGCATCCGGGCTGGGTTATATGCCGCGGTAAGGGGCACTAGTTTGTCGGTTCTGCTCTATGGGGTTGGGGCCAAAGCCACAGATACACATATCTCGCAAAAGCGACGTGTTACTGTGGGTGTCGTCGGGGTTGGTTTTGGTAGCTGTGCCCGGAATAAGAATATGCAACTGCGCGCTTACATAATTATGCAAGGCTACTATTTAAAACAGAGGCACAACAACAGGCTGCGTTTATTTACAAGGTCGCACGATTATAAGGTGTGGATACACTGAGACTCGGCACTACTCGAGTGACTTAGTCTACCTCATTTATATCCAAGCGAGCGTGCCTTGTGGACGTCGAGGCTTCTCCACGGGTTTCACCGTCGGGATTAGCTGGAGGTGGTTGAGGAACTGCAGGGTCGGGGTAGCGATAATGACCATCTCGGGGATTGTTGGCCACAATCCTGTTGGAGCGTGTTCCCAAAAAGCGTGAAGCACTTCGGTCATCAAAGCACCTTGGTCGATGGTGGGGCGGACCTCAGGGACTCGATCGGGTGTCCGAACAGCACGACTGGGTTGTCGGCGTCGGGCTCGTCCTCTCCTCTCGCCGGGGCTCGACGAACCAACTCTCCACGAGCTGCGATCAGATCAATGGTGATTTGATCGAACAATTCCTCTAGTGCACCTACATAGCGCACTAGGTGGAACAATGCAGGATCCGTCTCGTGATCTCCGTTGGCAACTTGGGTTGGTCTACCATACCCTTCACGTCTGGGGTAGTAGTAGAACGAGCGACAGTTAACTCTGGGCGACAAGTGCCGGAGTTGAACTATAGCCTCTCGCGCCTCTAGCTTGATGGCTTGTGGCTCAAAGGAAGTTGTCCTTCGGGTGAACCTGTAGGGGTGTTCTGGCGACAGACCCCTACCGTAGATGTGTATAGTGGCCCAGAATTGACGGCTCTCACCGCTCATGGGTCCTTGGTACACAACATATTCTGGGGGCTCTTCTAACGCATAGGCACGACGGGTGAGGTTTGCGAGTATGGTCACAAAACCTCCAAGGTTGGTTGATGTGGTCTCATTGTGCACTACGGGGCCATGCATTATGGCTCGGTTTGGGGTAGAGGCTGTGCTGTGCTGGATTGAGGCTAGCGTGCCCTTTTTATACAAAAAGGGGACAAAGTCTTCCTTCACACGCTTGCGAACGGGAAGCTATGGGCGTCGGTCACTGGCACGTGATCGACAGGCTAGATTGATAGGTTAGGCACCGACTGTCAAAAGGTGGCAGGCTCACGGTGTGGCTATCTTACACGGGAAGCTTGGCCGAGGTTAGGTTATGGTCTGGTGGTTTTGTTAACCTAGGTTTTTCGACCTGGCTAGGATAGGATTAGCCAATGGTCAGCCTGGCTCTGATACCAAGTTTGTCAGGACCGGATTTTCAGGATATTAATTCCCAAAAAAATAGCCCTTGTGCTCACCAGCCCCAGGATTACTGTTAGCTGATGAGGCACCAACTTGATACCGAAATTCCAAGCAAGAAGCAACATATGTAGTACAAGACCATTCTGGCCTATGAGTGCAACAAATGGTTTCTAGTGGTTGATGGCGGAAGCGGTTTGTGGATCATCGGCGTCTATGGGACTCCATTTCCCACAGGAACAGCTGATCAGGTTAATTCCTATCTTCGCGAGGCTTCTATCACCATGGTTTAGGTTCCGGGGCTGTCTTCGCAACGCTCCTCTCCACGCAAGAGATCTGGCCAAGACAATAGCCAGGGACAAGCCAGTGAGTACTTTGAATGTACTCGCAAACATTATGAACACGGGTATAATATAACAAATGATAAATATGCTCTGAAATATTCTATGATCACAACGTCAGTCATAAAATAAAATCTCTGATGCATGCAAGCAGGTTATTTATATATACATGAATATGCAATAACGGAGTAGTAATAAAATGCACCGATCGGGTGTCTGAAGCGACGCCTCGAAAGGTTAGCAAAAAAATGAGCATGCCTCAGTCAGGCGTCGGCGCGACACCACATAAAGGGCTTATAAGGTAAATATATAACAAGCATGCCACAGTCGGTCGTCTGAGCGACACCACATAAATGGTTTATATGGTAAATATATAACAAGCATGCCATAGTCGGGCGTCTGAGCGACACCACATAAAGGGCTTATAAGGTAAATATATAACAAGCATGCCACAGTCGGGCGTCTGAGCGACACCACATAAAGGGCTTATAAGGTAAATAAATAACAAGCATGCCACAGTCGGGCGTCTCAGCGACACCACATAAAGGGCTTATAAAGAATCACAGTGAATATCCAGGAGGTAGAACCATCCCAAGGATACTCGATAATTCAAATAATACAACGGGTTAGTCCATGACAAATAATAATCATGATCATCACAAGTCACAAGTCATGATCCAAGTCCTGGTTTAACAGTTTCTCTTCCGAAGACCGACACTAAGACCGACACTTGACCCATCCCAGACTGTAGTCCTTAACCATGGACACGGCTATTCGAATAGATTTTACCTCTGCAGAGGGTGTACTCTTTACCCACGAGTAACGGATTCCTTTAGTCCATCGGGGCTAATTCCGTCTACGGCCTTTTAATTGAAAACACACCTATCCGCACACACCAGCCTAACTTACGGGTGTCTGGAATCACCCACGACACCCGTTAAGCGAAACTCTAAGTGGGGAGGCTACAACCTCGACTTAGCATGGGATCACAAAATTTATACCGCGCGCAAACTAGGGGAGCTACCCCTTCGGCTACAACCAAAAACACCCATGCCCCCGGGCCAGGTGGCATGCCTACCGGATGCCTCCGGTATCTTCCACCATGGTCTCTCTGTACGGTGTGTGCTAGGAAAGGGGTTGACAACTTACTGAACCGTACCCTACCTATGACAGGGACAAGTGGTAGTAAGAAACAAGTATGGGGTTACGGAACAACACTCGATCTATGGTCGACTCAGGAGGTTTAAGTGTTCCCTGCATGATTAGTATAACAATATATACTTTAACCAACAAACAGAATCACCACTCGTCATACCTCATCATGCCGTACCGGACACAACCGTCTCGACGGAGGACTAGGGACAAACCCGTGTCTACCCAAGACATCGGCTTTCCCGGATTCCTTCCGGTATGCATGTGAGACATATGATGGTGACTACTATCACAAACATATCAAACTCCAACAACACGAAATCATCGATATGCACTTCTGAGTAGGAATTTATCATCACATAAAATGACGGATACTCCATCTCGAAATGGTGTTGTAACCGTGCAAATGACACACACAATATTATGCCAGGGTTCAGAATGCTTGCCTTCAAGTTGTGGGGAGGCAGGGTGTGTTCCAAAACTTTGAAAGTTTTCTTCTCTCTCCGACAATCCTATTTTTGAAAATACTCAAATTAACACATAGTTTAAAAGTGGTACAAAAAAGTTTTATGAATTTTTTTCAAATAAATCTGAAAATAAACTAGACAATATTTGAGAGAGGTGGGAAAAAGAATCAACTCATTTGGAGTTATATTTAAAAAGTTAGAGCCAGTCAACGTTTTGGTCAAATTCTGTTTTTTTTAATAAAACAGAAAAAAGAAAAACGTTCCGGACTGACCACGTCGAAGGCGTATTCTGGTGTTTACGCCTCCACTTATCCAGCATGGACGGTGCGTGGGTCGCTGACAGTGGGTCCAGGGGACCCACTGGTCAGGTTTGACCAGTCGTCCTTCCCTCCTCTTCCTCTGCCCGAGCGGGGGGGCGGGACTCCGGCGATCGCCGCCGGCGACTTGGTGGTTCCTCGCGGGGTTCCGAGGGCGGGGATGGACCCGCCAGACCGGGGCGGTCCTCCCGGTGGTTGTTGGGTCGCCGGGGATGGAGGGAGTCGCCGTCGACGAGCTTCGCGGCGGCCGGCGGCTTCGGTAACAAAGTGGGTTTGGGGATACGGTGGCTCTCCGTCGCAGTCGGGGGTTTGGGTGGCTCCGCAAGACGAAGGGGAGTCGGTTGGTGGTGTTGGATGGACGGGAGAGGGCTTGGTCGTGACGGACGGGGCCGGGAGGCGGCGGTGGCCGAGCTGGCCGGAGACGGGGAAGATGGCCTTCCCCGGTGATTGCTGGCTACGGGAGCTCTAATGGATTGGCTTGAGGTTGCCTGAGGGCTTGGAGAGGTGCAGGGCTCCTTAAATAGGCGGCCGAGGTCGGTCCCCGCAGCGGTGGATAAGGTTGCCGGCGAACCGCCTCTCTGTAGTGGACAGGGCGACGTGGAGTTGGCCGACGCACTCCGACGAGCTCCATACTGTTCAAAGGCGGCTGGCGCATGGCTTGGGCGGCGCCGTCCGTGGTAGAGCCCTCTGTGGTCGGCCGCTAGCCGCCGTGGCCGACCTGACGGCGGCGCTGTAGTGTGCCAGGGGCGGCTCTGCGGCGAGGGAGGAGGCGGTCGTGCCGGCTGCGAGAGGCCAAGGGCGAACGGCGCTGAGGTGGGCGGCGGCGACGCGGCGGCTCGGTGCAGCGTGCAAAGCGTGCGCTTTGGGCGCGCCCAGAGCACGCACGCAACATGCTCGGCGAGTTGCCATGGCAGGCCAGGGAGCTCCAATCCACGAGGGGTTTGGCAGGGTGGGGCTATAGGCTACGGCAGAGCTATGAGACTAGCTGATTTGGCAAAGCATGCAAGTCCAAAGTGCAAACTAAAAACCATGCCCAAGCTGGCCATGCACAGAAGGTGTTTGACAAAATGATAAGGGCATCTATGCAACTCTTGGAGGGTCCAAAAACTCCAGATCAGGGTCTCTTTAGATGCAGGTCAGGATGGTAAGGTTAGTTGGCCAAATCTAGAAACTTGCTAGTGCAAAAACTTTGAGAAAACCAAATCTGGTCAGAAAGAAAAGGATATGGTTTCATGGACTAAAACTACTCCAATGGGTTCACTCTCTTGGACTAAGGGGTTTTGCAGGATGGACTATAAGCATGAGGAAGAATCACGGGCAACAGAGCAACATAAAATGTGGTTGCTGTACAAATCAACAAGTTGGACCTAAATGGAAATGAGGTTGATTCACTCAAATTTTTCAAGGAACCAAACTGATTTTTGCATAAAGTTGAATAATATACTCCTATTAACATCCCAAAATTTTGGTGGAAGTTTTAAAGAAATATATAAATAGGTTATTGTGCAAATTTGCCCATTGGGCCAGATTTGAAATTTTGGTGTAGAGCTCAAAATCTCCAATGAACAGAAGATATTTTTTGCATAAAAGTGATTTAAAAACTCCACATGACACCTCCAAATTTTGGTTGGAATTTTAAATAAATTTATCAAATGGTTGTAGTTCAAAATAGGGCTTCAACTAATAAAAATCACTTTAAGGAATAAAGCTCGGAAGAGCAAAAATTTATGCAAATAAATCCTTGATAATAGAGGTGTTTTTCTTGAGAGGGTAAACAAGTCTAAAAAATTGGCGGTTCTCACTTGGGGTAAAAACTCCATAAAATAAAGAACAGAAAGGTTCTGAAATCAAAAGAGAATCCAGAAAATAAAAGCTTAAGTTTCCTGGCAAAATTTTAATTAATAAAACAAGGTTAAAAATTTTGGGGTGTCACACCCCGACCCCAGCCCAGCCGCCGCCGCCAAACCCTAGCGCCGCGCCGCCGCCGCCGCCCGCCGCCTCCGAGGTTGACCCCACCATCGGTTTTTTTAGAAAAACCGATCGGTTTTTCCGTCGGTTTTCGTCGGTTTTTTTAGATCCGTTTTTTATTTAGATCGGTTTTTTTCGGTTTAGGTTAATTAGCGCTCGTTCGTTCGTTTTAACGAACACGTTCATCGTTTAGATCCAGATAACGAACGTTTGTTCGTTAATATGTTCGTCGTTTTTCTTTTTCTCGGATTTATTCCGTGATTTTTCTGATCGCGATTTCTGATCCGATTTTCGATCTAGTATAACTTTTCGCTCGTTTATCGGAATCAGGCGATTCAAGCGGCCAGAGTTTCGTCTCGAAACCCTCTTTCCAAATAATCAACTCAAACAAGTTTTTGCCTCTGTAAAATTTGACCTAGGTCCAGATTAGTAAACGAAGCTTGTTTCTTTCGCCGTTTGACTTTCGTTGCTTCGTTCGATTTGATTATTTTTGCAAACCGGAGTTCTTAAGTTGAACTTTCTGGTTAGATATTTTGTTTGAGTTTTACCTGTGCATTATATGGGTACTCATTGTATGCTTGTTCGTTTGCGATAGAGTACCCGGAGTGCGCCGATTGCTACTTTGAATCGCTAGGTTTCGCGGATCATCAGCAAGGCAAGTAACACTTTGATCATATTCCCTTCATACCCAGTTTTTATGCATTAGATCAATTCTCAAATATTTCATGATTAGGATCTAATTAAATTGTGGGTTTGGGAAAAGTAGATGAGGTAGTACCTATTACCTGTTTTATTATCAAACCCTTGGGAGTTACTTCTACGTTTGCTTATTCTGCCATGCTATGCTAGTAGACGTGGATTGGGTGAGTGTATCCATGACAGATGTGAGATTGTTAATTAATGGTTTTATTTAAGGTGGCAACTTAAACACACATCTGGGTGGATTGAGGTACTGGGTATTCGAGGATTGCCTGTTTTCTTTTGGACCGCCACCCGGGCTCAAAGGGATCATGAGATTATTCATGCTAGAAACTTCCGTGTGCAGCCACAAGCTACTATGGGCTCTAGCATAGTTGATTAAGTCGTCTGAACTCTTACAGTGGTAGACTAGCGGATGTAGGGAAAGTAGGTGTAACTGCTCTACCCGTTAAGTAAGGTGCTAAGCGCTTACGAAAGGCGTGTCTCGGTCATCCGTTTCTCAAACACCATGTAGTGCGAGAATCCCAACGGAGGAGATCGAGTCTTGTGGGGAAAAGTGCACAAACCTCTGCAGAGTGTATAAACTAATCATGGTTAGCCGTGTCCCCGATTATGGACATCTTGAGTATCTTGTACTTGGATTATCATGTGAATCTCATCATGTGTCAGGACCCCGATTCCAAGTCACATCGATCTAGCCGGTAACACCTCATATCACTTTGCGGCCTCACGCACGGGATTCCCACGGGTGTCGCCTTACCATGGCCGGGACCGTTTGCGTCTTTTGGCTCACGTATATGATAGTGTCGCTAGCATCCATATGACAGAGAACCCGGGCCGACATGGCTAGTCGTGAACCCAAAGCGGCGCTAACCTATGGGGACAGGCATACATGAATCACATCGAGCATGTCGGTCATCAACGTATAAATTCGGGCTGTAGCACTTTGGGCTATGAGGACTCCGGTATCCGGGCTGTAGCAGGCTAAGCAGGACTCGAATAACACCGCGTGACATTTCCCGAAGAGACGGACATAAGGAAGTGAAACACATGCCGGCCGATCAAGTGTCCAAGCGGTAGTCTTTGGGCTAGCGAGGACTCCGGTGAGCAGGCATGGCGGACTACTATCGCTCGTAAGCACTAGACTACATTTCCCCATATGAGAGGCTGCCAAGGATAAACAACTAGTTTGTCGGATCCCACACATACCAAGCATTTCAAACATACACACAATATGCTCAATATGTGTAGATACAACATGGCATCACAACATAACTCTATGACTCAAATATTTATTCATTAGGCTCCAAGGAACGAGATATTACAAACATGGGTCTCATGACCCAACACTCAGAGCATACAAGTCAAGGCACAAGCGGAAGCTAAACATGTCTGAGTACAGACAGCTATAAATGAAAAAGGCCGAGAAGCGACTATCTACGAGATCTGCCGAGGGCACAAGATCGTAGCTGAGGTAACAAGCTAAGCGTCAAGTCCAAGCGGAACTACTAGTGAGGCCAGCGCCTCTCTCTGCAAAACATAAAATAAGCAAGCGTGAGTACAAGCATTACTCAGCAAGACTTACATCAGAACTAACTACATATGCATCATTATCAAAAGGGGTGGTGGAGTTTGGACTGCAGCAAGCCAGCTTTGACTCGGTGGCTATCCTAAACTACGATTGCAAGTAACTCTTTTGAGGTGGCGCTACGAGTCCACATATTCACCATATCAATACACCACTATGGACCCGCTCCCGTCTCCCTACGAGAACGCCATCCATAGCACTCACACTTATCTTGCACATTTTAGAGTATCCACTTTCACTTGTCTATGAACTTATATAGGCAACCCAGAAGTCCTTCTCCGTGGACACGGCTATTCGAATAGATCATATTAACCCCGCAGGGTGTACTTCTTCACACGCTCTCACCACTTACCGCCGTTTACACGACATGTACTCGGCAACCTTCAAGCGGAAGCCCAACGTGGGTGTCGGCCACAGCCTACCTAAACACTCAAGTCCCAAGTCCGGGTTTATCGCCTATTCGGGTTCCATCCGCAGGAGTCCGGCCGAGGTTTCCCATACAGCCCCGAGCGATGTGTACAGGGTTCCGAGACACCAAGCAGGCGAATCGGTACACGGGCCACGGTGCCTACCGCAACACAACCCACCCCTATGGTCAGCGTTGCGTGCGGCCCCCAGCATACTACAAACACCAGAAACTACTTGCAACTCCCGGACTGAGGACAAGGGTGGTTAAGAAGCCGAGAGGATCAATTAAGGATCCCAATGCGTGGTAGTAATTGTTTCATGGATCACAAACACAGAACTCAGTTCCTAAGGACGGCTGCAATGAGATAACCCACCATGTACTCCTACATGGCCTCTCACCGCTACCTTTACCAAATCGTGTTCACACACTTAGCTCACACACAGTAGGACATGTTCACACAACCATTCCAATTCATTCCCGATGAATCAGACCTGACTCAACTCTAAGCGATGGCAGGCATGACAACAAGCATGAATGAGTAGGCACAACATGTCTCAAACAACTCCTACTCATGCTAGTGGGTTTCATCTAATTCTTGTGGAATGACAGGTCATGCGAGAGGATAAAGGGGTTCAGCTACCGCGGCAAGTAACACATGAGTCGTTGTTGTCCTAATGCAGTAAAATAGAACAGGGCGAGAGAGTGGGATTATATCGGAATGGACAAGGGGTTTTGCTTGCACAGCACTTCGAAGATAATATAGTTCTTCATCGGTGTCATTGAATAATCGTCGGACGTCGTCTCTTGAGAGGGACAATTACCGACAAGCGAGAAAGAACACAATCAATGCAATGCATATTCACATGAATGACATGTCATGTTAAGGTACTGAATACACCTAATGCAATATCTAGCCGGAGTTAATTGAAGTGGAATTCAAACAAGGTTAAACTCCAACTCCAAATGCTAGTTCATAAATTACCCTAATCATGATTCATCCTATTCAGTGAGGTTAACTTGTTCAAACATGCATGATCATGGCATAAACAGATTCTTCATATTTTTCTGATCATTTTTCATATATAACTTATTTCATTTGGAGTTACGGTTGAATTTCTATGATTTTTAGAAGTTTGGGCAAATTTCCGGAATTTCCTGAATTATTTAAATCCAGAAAATTAGTTATTGCGTCATCGGTCGTCGAGGTGGCGTCAGCAAGTCAATAGCGCCAGCCAGGTCAAACCTGACGGCTGGGACCCACGGGTCGATGAAAGCGAGGGCTGGGTTGGGTGGATGACATGTGGGACCGGTCAGCGCCGTGTCGGCAAAGTCAATCTTGGCGTGTGGGTCCTAGTGGGTTATGAATTAATCTAAGCGAAAATTAAATTAAACTAATCAGGCGCAGGGCCCACATGGCGATGGCACTAGGGTTGGTTTAGCTGGGGCATTAGTGACTAATGACGTGCCACGTCACCGGCCACCGGAGTTTCGCCGGCGACGACCATGGCCGACGACGGAGATGCAACGTGTGCTCGCTACGGAGCACCATTCGACGCGTGGTTTGCTCCTACGGGTAGCTGAAGGTGCGCCGCATCCAACTGAGCGGCAGCGGCTGTGGTGGCCGGAGCTCGCCGGAAACGAGCTCGCGGCGGCGCCGGAGTTCGGGTGCTCGCGGGTTTTGCGTTGCAGTGCACGGGAGGGGGAGCTGGTGTGTGTGTTAGGCTCCGGGTGAGGTGTGGAGCACGTCTCCGTGCTCGGGGAGTGAGCTTACGATGGCCCTGGCCTCGTCTGCATCATCGCCGGCGGCGAGGAGCTCACGGCTTCGGTGGAGACGGCGGTTGTAGGACGAATTAGGTGACGGGGTATGGGGGAAATGGTGCAGAGGCTCACCGCGGTTCTTCTGGTGCTGCTGGAGAGGTAGGGGAGACACGGAGTCCGGCGGAACGTCGGCGGGGATCTCCGGCACCCGAGGGCAGAGACGGCAATGGCGGCATCTGAGGGCTTCCGGTGTCGGGAGGCTCGGTGAGAAGGGAGAGAGACTAAGCGGAGCTCGGGGCGTGTCGGAGAGGCTCGGGGATGGCTGCAGCTCTGGCTATGGCGAGCAGCGGGCAGGCTCCGCTTCGGGTGTGCTTTCGGGAGAGGGAGCAGAAGGGCGAGGAGAGAGCGAGAGAGGAGTGAGGTCGAGGAGAGGAGGAAAGCGGGAGGGCGTTAGGCGTTGTCGTGGCGTCGCTAGGAGGGTCGGGAAGCGAGGAGGTGGCGTTGGTGGCCGTCTTGGCATCGCCATGCACACTTCTCCTTCTGGCGAGAAGGTTGAAGAAAGCGAGCAGCGGCTGGCTGGGTGGGCCAGCAAGCTGGGCCGCCAGTGGCGGGCCAGGTGGGCTGCCAGTGCAGAGTAAGCTGGGCAGGTCAGTTTCCTTCCTTTCTCTTTATTTCTTTTTCTATTTTGTTACATTACATTTTAGTTTAGTAAAATACTAAACCATTTTATAAAATCACGAAGATAATTATGTGGCTGGAACTAAAGTATACCAAACCACATAAAATGTCCCAGAATTATTGGACATATATTAATTATATATAAAATATATTTCCAATGCAAATAGTTATTGAATTAATTCAAAGGCCCAAATTAAAATGTTTGATTACTCCAAAAATATTGGTTTGAATTTTATTCTTGCCAATATTTTTCAAAAGCTGAAAAGGAACATTTCCTTGGAAACATTTGAAGCAATTTTTAATGTTGATCATTTATTTTAGATGATTCTGAGGCTCTCCAATTCCCCAATTCAAATTTAAAAGAAATGTAGACATGATGCATGGATGTAAGAAAATCAAGCTAGGGCTGATCTGGGGCTGTGACAGCTCACCCCCACTAAACAAGAATCTACTTGAGATTCAAGGCGTGAGTAAGAGGAAAAAGAGTCACAAAACTATCACAATCTTCATGATCCATTTGCCCTTCTCGAAGATGTTGATTCATTCCATCATCTTGGTCTTGACGTCCTCGCTTTCGAGATCTTCACTCGGCACGACAACAGAAAGGAGGGGGAACCCCTACAGGATTTAATCTTCTTGAAGATAGAGCAACTCAAGATCAGCTCACGGAATGAGAGGGTGAACATCTCGAGTTGAGACACAAAACACATCGAGAGGGATGGAAGAACAAACGACGGGGTTTGATTGGTGGGCAACAATTCCATGCTTAGAAGGATGGTGGATGGTGTCAAGGTGGCGAGGCAATATTTGCCATGATTCAATAACGGGGCACCCCAGGGGAGGTGACGCGAGGAACTATTCCCTTAAGTGGGAAAAAGAATTACTTTTGAATCAGAGATCATCGAAACTCTTCATACCAGCCTAAGGCAATTCAAAAAGATCGTTTGGTGGAGTGCAAGGAATGGCATACCCAGACTAGAATGGATGATGTGGACTACCTTGTTGAAGACAACACAATGGATGATTTTGCTTATCATTGGAGGTGGAGGGACCCTTGGTAGGACCACTTTGAAGATGATCTGGACAGCAAGCTGGAGAAGGGAGCCCATGGAAAATTGGCACGATGGGATGCAAGCTGGGAACAAAATGCAATTGTTGGGAAGGTTCCAACCATCATATCTGCCTGAGATTCAGATCCGATTGGTGTTAGGATATTCCAGACTCACCGAGTCTAAAAGAAAAAATGAAAGTTTGCAACACAAATCGACAAGAAGATGTTGCGAGATTCTCGGGAATGAACTACGATAGCAAGCTCCAAAACATGAGCGGGTTCTGCTACTAACATGTGAACATGTTGTCTAAGACAATAATGACCACATAGTAGTCTTATCATAAAACACTACCGAGTTCGGTGGGGAACCATCAGCGAGGATATCAAGTCCCTACATAAGTCCGGATTAGCTCTTATGAAGGAACTCCTTCTCCTTGAACAAATCAGCGGTGGCTTGGTGTGCTAGGAAACACATATGGAGTGGAGGCGGCCAACCTATCAAACCATAGAGCACTTGCGTGCATGGTGACTTGGGATGGTACCATAGGAAACAAAACAAACCTTTCTCAAATTCACGGCGGCAACTTGCATCGGATGCACATGAATTAGAGGAGGTCACTACCTTCATCCAAACATATGCTTCATGAACAAAACACGAAGAAATGCTTACACAAATTTCCAACACTAGGTTGATGTTCAACATGACTCATGAGGAGACAAAATGCTTTGATGGGCTCAACAACAACTCATCGGAATTTCCATATCATGGACTTCCACCATCATGTGAACACGGTGATAGCATTGGTCAGACCAAAAGATGTAATGGGGTATGCTCGAGGGATCAACCACGAGTAAGACAACATTACGAACATCGTTAGTTACGATTTGATTTGACGATAGCCCATACTCAAATCAAAGGATTGATAAGACAATAGGTCCAACGGTGATCCACGAGGACCAATCGATGAAGATATCATCTTTCTTCAACACACACTACACAAGAATATCCATTTGGAACGAACTAAGTCAGGCAAGCTTTTATCCTCCAACTCTCCAAGTTGTTGTCTAGCTTAACCAACTAGCTCAGGGATATCCAACACAGATTCTTGGAGAAAGGGTGGTTCACAAGAAACCAACTTGATCACGAGCTCCACATAACGATCGAGGAGACAACCCGGTAACACTTCCAAGAAAATATTTGGAAAGTCACGAACCACCGGTATGTTACTAAGCTCGAGAACAATCTTGCTTTTGAGGGCAAGACGATATGATCAAATGAGTGAGGACTTGATATAATCCTAACTCATCAATCGAAGTGTGCACCAGAAATAAGGACTAGGTAGCACGATCAATCTTAGGATGATGATTTAATAACCAACAAGCTAAGAATGAGGATATTGTCCATTAGCTGCCAAGCAACGAGTTGCTTTCCGGAGTATTGATTTCACACATCACAATTCACTTGTCGGCATTCCGGTTTCAACAACTCGGAACCGAGGAATGAATAATGATGGCGAGAGGTATCAACGCATCGAGAATTCATAAGAGAAGGTGCAATTCTCATGACATTCTTGACATAAAGATGGTAACACTCGGGTGGAACAACATCAAAAGCTGAATTGGCATTTTGATCTGCGGAATACAACTGCTTTGACCCAATCCTAGATATGGATGAGGCCTTTGAGTTTGTTTCTCCAAGTCATTCGAAATAGAATGGCTTGACGGATCCACAAGGATAATAGGCATCGATAAGCGAATGCACACATACTCCACGACTATCAATTGTGAGGACGGGGTCGGAATACAACTAAAGATAGCAACACAAATGAACAAATAATTTTTAGAGTTGTGGAGGCAAGGATTATTATATCGAGCAAAGCTCAACATTTCTCCCGGATAACCCATGCAGAGAAGGTAAGACCGGCAGAGTCACAATTATGAATGGAGAACTCCTCAAGAGTACTCTGATTGTGATCTTTTAATTCAAAGAATTTCTGCCTTAAGCAGTACATGATATTTGGAAGAAGGAAATACCACGGACCTCGAGGACTATCACAAAGTTACTAATATCCTAAAGGAACTAGCAAACACTATCAACATGAAGTAAGGTGAATCTCGGGTTCAAGAACCCGGGGAATAGGATGCCTACTAACTAATAACATCACGGGATGCTTTCAAGAATAATGGCGAGAATCATCACCTTTGGTGATACAAAAGCATTGCTAAATTGCTAGATGACTTCCTAAACAGCTAGGGTCATAATAATAGCTCCAACATCTATGCCGAGGCAACAAAGTACCTCAACTCACCGATTTGTGTGATTAATCTGGCCCAGGCGAACATTAGAAATGGAAAGAAGGGATTTGCAAATGCATCAGACTATTTAGAGACCTGGGATGACTTGGACAGCATAACGGCCGTAAATGCTCAAAAAGATTTGAGACATCCTGAAAAAAAATGGTGGCATAACCACTCAACATCACAATATCAAGGTTCCGAGATCAACGGTAGTCATCTGAAATGGTAGGAACTGAACTGGGGCTTAAGTCCAACAATCTTATAAGTCAATGGATTAGTAACACGTCATCCTGATAGATAGTTGAGAAGCCTAGTTCTTAACCCCGTAGAAGAGAAGAGGTTGACTCAGATCAGAAGGCCATGAGGTATAAGGAGTAAAAAGAGCCTTCGTTCCTTCCACAATCAATTGCCTTACATAACTAAAGCATTTCTAGACTCAACTTGACCGGTTTGGCTTGGTAATCCAACGAGCGATCGGGCTCGATACCAACATTTGTCGGGACCCGATTCAAGTCACATCGATCTAGCGGTAACACCTCATATCACTTTGCGGCCTCACGCATACGGTATTCCCACAGGTGTCGCCTTACCATGGCAGGACCGTTTGCGTCTTTTGGCTCACGTATATGATAGTGTCGCTAGCATCCATATGACGAAGAACCGGGCCGACATGGCTAGTCGTGAACCCAAAGCGGCGCTAACCTATGGGGACAGGCATACATGAATCACATCGAGCATATCGGTCATCAGCGTATAAATTCGGGCTGTAACCTTTGGGCTATGAGGACTCCGGTATCCCGGGCTGTAGCGAGCTAAGCGGGACTCCGAATAACACCGTGACATTTCCCGAAGAACGGACATAAGAGCGAAGTGAAACACATGCCGACCAGTCAAGTGTCCAAGCGGTAGTCTTTGGGCTAGCGAGACTCCGGTGAACCGGCTGGCGGACTACTATCGCTCGAAGCACGAGACTACATTTCCCCATATGAGAGGCTGCCAAGGATAAACAACTAGTTTGTCGGATCCCACACATACCAAGCATTTCAAACATACACACAATATGCTCAATATGTGTAGATACAACATGGCATCACAACATAACTCTCGACTCAAATATTTATTCATTAGGCTCCGAGGAGCGAGATATTACAAACATGGGTCTCATGACCCAACACTTTTCGAAACATACAAGTCAAGGCACAAGCGGAAGCTAAACATGTGCAGTACAGACAGCTATAAATGAAAAAGGCCGAGAAGCCTGACTATCTACCAGATCCTGCCGAGGGCACAAGATCATAGCTGAGGTAACAAGCTAAACGTCGAAGTCCAAGCGGAACTACTAGTGAGACTGACGCCTCTCTGCAAAACATAAAATAAGCAAATGTGAGTACAAACGTACTCAGCAAGACTTACATCAGAACTAACTACATATGCATCATTATCAAAAGGGGGTGGTGGAGTTTGACTGCAGCAAGCCAGCTTTGACTCGGTGGCTATCCTAAACTACGACTGCAAGTAACTCTTTTGAGGTGGCGCACGAGTCCACATATTCACCATATCAATACACCACTATGGACCCGCTCCCGTCTCCCTATGAGAACGCCATCCATAGCACTCACGCTTATCTTGCACATTTTAGAGTATCCACTTTCACTTGTCTATGAACTGATATAGGCAACCCAGAAGTCCTTCTCCGTGGACACGGCTATTCGAATAGATCATATTAACCCTTCAGGGGTGTACTTCTTCACACATGCTCTCACCACTTACCGCCGTTTACACGACATGTACTCGGCAACCTTCAAGCGGAAGCCCAACGTGGGTGTCTGCCACAGCCTACCTAAACACTCAAGTCCCAAGTCCATGTTTATCGCCTATTCGGGTTCCATCCGCAGGGAGTCCGGCCGAGGTTTCCCATACAGCCCCGAACGATGTGTACAGGGTTCCCGAGACACCAAACGGGCGAATCGGAACACCGGGCCCACGGTGCCTACATAACACAACCCACCCCTATGGTCAGCGTTGCGTCTCCCTGACATACTACAAACACCGAAACTACTTGCAACTCCCGGATGAGGACAAGGGTGGTTAAGAAGCCGAGAGGGTCAATTAAGGATCCCAATGCGTGGTAGTAACTGTTTCATGGATCACAAACACGTAACTTCAGTTCACGAGGGCGGCTGCAATGAGACAACCCACCATGTACTCCTACATGGCCTCTCACCGCTACCTTTACCAAATCGTGTTCACACACTTAGCTCACACACGATGGGACATGTTCACACAACCATTCCAATTCATTCCCGATGAATCGGACTGACTCAACTCTAAGCGATGGCAGGCATGACAACAAGCATGAATGAGTAGGCACAACATGGCTCAAACAACTCCTACTCATGCTAGTGGGTTTCATCTAATTCTTGTGGAATGACAGGTCATCTGAGGAGGATAAAGGGGTTCAGCTACATGACAAGTAACACATGAGTCGTTGTTTTCCTAATGCAGTAAAATAGAACAGGAGCGAGAGAGTGGGATTATATCGGAATGGACAAGGGGTTTTGCTTGCACAGCACTTCGAAGATAATATAGTTCTTCATCGGTGTCATCGAATAATCGTCGGAACGTCGTCTACCGAGAGGGGACAATTATCGGCAACTGAGAAAGAACACAATCAATGCAATGCACATTCACATGAATGACATGTCATGTTAAGGTACTGAATACACCTAATGCAATATCTAGCGAGTTAATTGAAGTGGAATTCAAACAAGGTTAAACTCCAACTCCAAATGCTAGTTCATAAATTACCCTAATCATGATTCATCCTATTCAGTGAGGTTAAATTTTTCAAACATGCATGATCATGGCATAAACAGATTCTTCATATTTTTCTGATCATTTTTCATATATAACTTATTTCATTTGGAGTTACGGTTGAATTTCTATGATTTTTAGAAGTTTGGGCAAATTTCTGGAATTTCCTGAATTATTTAAATCCAGAAAATTAGTTATTGCGTCATCGGTCGTCGAGGTGGCGTCGGCAAGTCAAAAGCGCCAGCCCAGGTCAAACCTGATGGCTGGGACCCACGGGTCGATGAAACATGGCTGGGTTGGGTGGATGACATGTGGGACCGGTCGGCCTTGTGTCGGCAAAGTCAATCTTGGCGTGTGGGTCCTAGTGGGTTATGAATTAATCTAAGCGAGAAAATTAAATTAAACTAATCAGCGCAGGGCCCACATGGCGATGGCACTAGGGTTGGTTTAGCTGGGTCATTAGTGACTAATGACGTGCCACGTCACCGGCCACCGGAGTTTCGCCGGCGACGACCATGGCCGACGACGGAGATGCAACGTGTGCTCGCTACGGAGCACCATTCGACGCGTGGTTTGCTCCTATGGGTAGCTGAAGGTGCGCCGCATCCAACTGAGCGAGCAGCAGCGGCTGTGGTGGCTGGAGCTCGCCGGAAACGAGCTCGCGGCGGCGCCGGAGTTTGGGTGCTCGCGGGTTTAGCGTTGTAGTGCACGGGAGGGGGAGCTGGTGTGTGTGTTAGGCTCCGGGTGAGGTGTGGAGCACGTCTCCGTGCTCGGGAGTGAGCTACGATGGCCACAGCCTCGTCGCATCATCGCCCGGCGGCGAGCTCACGCAACCGGTGGAGAGCGGCGGTTGTAGGGACGAATTAAGCGGCGGGTATGGGGAAAGCAGTGCAGAGGCTCACCGCGGTTCTTCTGGTGCTGCTGGAGAGGCAGGGGAGACACGGGGTCCGGCGGAACGTCGGCGGGGATCTCCGGCACCCGAGGGCAGAGACGGCGGTGCTGGCGGCTTACAGGGGCTTCCGGTGTCGGGAGGCTCGGTGAGAAGGAGAGAGACTAGGCGGAGCTTCGGGGCGTGTCGGAGAGGCTCGGGGATGGCTGCGGCTACGGCTATGGCGAGCAATGACAGGCTCCGCTCGGGTGTGCTTTCGGGAGAGGGAAGCGGAGGACGAGAGAGAGCGAGAGGGAGTGAGGTCGAGGAGAGGAGGAAGCGGGAGGAGCGCTGGCGTTGTCGTGGCGTCGCTAGGAGGCCGGGAAGCGGGAGGTGGCTTTGGTGGCCGTCTTGGCATCACGCCTGCTTCTCCTTGGCGAAAGGTTGAAGAAAGCGGCTGGCTGGGCTGGGCCAGCCAAGCTGGGCCGCCAGTGGCCGGGCAGGTGGGCTGCAGTGCAGTAGCTGGGCAGGTCGGTTTCCTTCCTTTCTCTTTATTTACATTTTCTATTTTGTTACATTACATTTTAGTTTAGTAAAATACTAAACCATTTTATAAAATCCTGAAGATAATTATGTGGCTGGAACTAAAGTATACCAAACCACATAAAATGTCCCAGAATTATTGGACATATATTAGTTATATATAAAATATATTTCCAATGCAAATAGTTATTGAATTAATTCAAAGGCCCAAATTAAAATGTTTCAGTTACTCCAAAAATATTGGTTTGAATTTTATTCTTGCCAATATTTTTCAAAAGCTGAAAAGGAACATTTCCTTGGAAACATTTGAAGCAATTTTAATGTTGATCATTTATTTTAGATGATTCCTGAGGCTCTCCAATTCCCCAATTCAAATTTAAAAGAAATGTAGACATGATGCATGGATGTAAGAAAATCAAGCTAGGGCTGATCTGGGGCTGTGACATCATGTTACTTTAATTAATATTGTTGGGTTTTAATGATGATGTTTAATTGGGATTGAGAATGCTGTCAACCATTCTCAATGTTTAACAACCACCATGATAGTTAAATAAAATTTATTCCTTTGCAGTAGGGAAAAATTGGCTTTACGCAAAACTGTAACCATAGAGCTTTCCACCATCCATATATGCATGTAGTATAGCATTACTTTTTCATGTTGCTCTTTATGTGTTACATTGCCAGCATATTCCATGTGCTGACCCATTTTCTGGCTGCAACGTTCATGTTGCAGACTTTTCAGACGACGAGTAAGGTGCCTTAGGTCGTGGTTCTATACTCAGTGATGCCATTGGAGTTGATGGACTCGCTTATCTTCCAAGCCTTCTGCTGTTATCATTATTAGATGGCCTTAAGCCATATTTATTGTAATAAGTTCTCTTTTGAGACATTCGATTTAATAAGTGTGTGATTGCTACTCTGTATTAAATCCTTCAAATCTTGTCGTGTCGACATTCTTGATCCGGGGCGACAACGATGCACGGAGGTCGATTTGTTTGAGGTCTGGTCGCTACATCTTACCTCTCAAAAATGATTCATTAATAAGGTTGATCAAGTCTTATTAACAACCACTTCCTATTAGCATGAAACCGAAGAACTTTCGTAAACACTAAGTTACCTCATTGGGGATATGAATGTCCCCAATAATAAGTATTTCATATTTATTTTTGGTATTAGGTAAAGGTAGATGAAAACTTCCAATAGTAATTGTTGGAGACTTTTCAATAACATTAATACCATTCACTTGGAATTGTTTCCTCGGCAAGTGCACCGTATGCTCATTACCATTAATATGAAAAGTGACCTTGCTTTTATTACAATCAATAACAACCCCTGCAGTATTCAAGAAGGGTCTACCAAGGATAATCAACATGTTGTCGTCCTCGGGCATCTCAAGTATAACAAAGTCAGTCAAGATAGTAACATTTGCAACAACAACGGACATATCCTCACAGATATCGATAGGTATGGCAGTTGATTTATCATCCATTTGCAAAGATATTTTGGTAGGTGTAAGCTTATTCAAATCAAGTCTTTTATATAAAGAGAAAGGCATAACACTAACACTAGCTCCTAAATCACATAAGGCAGTTTTCACATAGTTTCTTTTGATGGAGCAAGCTATAGTTGGTATTCCCGGATCTCCAAGTTTTTTAGGTACTCCATCCTTAAAAGAATAATTAGCAAGCATGGTGGAGATTTCAGATTCAGGTATTTTTCTCTTATTGGTGATGATGTATTTCATGTATTTTGCATAAGGAGGCATTTTCAAGATATCAGTCAAGCGGGTACGCAAAAAAACTAGCCTAAGCATTTCAGCAAAGCGTTCAAATTCTGCATCATCTTTCTTCTTAGTTGATTTAGGTGGAAAGGGCATAGGTCGTTGAACCCATGGTTCTCTTTCCTTACCATGTTTTCTAGCAACAAAGTCCCTTTTATCATATATTTTATTCTTGGGTTGTGGGTTATCAAGATCAACAGCTGGTTCTATTTCAACATAATTATCTGGTTTTTTATTAGTTGTTGGAGTGTCTTCATGAACCTCATAATTATCTTTTTCATCAACAGAAGGCGAGTGTTCATTACCAGATTGAGTTTCAGCATCAGAGATAGAGACTTCATTATCATTATCAGGAGGTTTTTCTACTTCAGGTTCACTAGAGGCATGCCAAGTCCTATCATTTTTCTTCCTCTTTTTCTTTAAGGACTAGGTGCATCAGTGTTAACTCTTTGAGAGTGTTTTTCAATTATTTTAGGGTGTCCCTCAGGATAAAGTGGTTCCTGAGTCATTCTACCTCCTCTAGTCATTACTCTAATAGCATGATCATTGATATTACTGTTCATTTCATCAAGCAATTCTCTTTGAGATTTAGCAACTTGTTCTAACTGAGTCTGAACCATAGAGGCATGTTTTCCTACACCTCTAACATCATTTGAGATTCTAAATAACAAGTCACTTAAGCGAGCAATCGTATCAGAGTTGTACTTCAATTGTTTCATAACATTTGCATTGAAGTGATCTTGTTTTCTAATATAATTATCAAACTCATAAAGGCATTGACTAGGATGTTTATTATAAGGGATATCACCTTCATCAAACTTCAATAAAGAATTTACCTCTACCACCTTGGGTGGTGGCGTTTCAAGCCCATGTATTTCTTCAATAGGAGGTAAATTTTTGACATCCTCGACTTTAATACTTTTCCTTCATAGATTTCTTTTGCCTCTTGCATATCTTGAGGACTGAGATATAAGATACCCCTCTTCTTTGGAGTGGGTTTAGGTGGTGGTTCAGGAAGAATCCAATCATCATAATTTTTCAATATGTTATTCAATAATTCCTCAGCTTGTCCAATAGTTCGTTCCCTGAAAACACAACCAGCACAACTATCTAGGAAGTCCCTAGAAGCATCGGTTAGTCCATTATAGAAGATATCAAGTATTTCATTTTTCTTAAGAGGATAATCAGGAAAAGCATTTAGTAATTGGAGAAGCCTCCCCCAAGCTTGTGGGAGACTCTCTTCTTCAATTTGCGCAAAGTTAAATATCATTCAACTTGGTATGATGTGTCACAACAGTTTCAGTTTCATAACCATGGAAAGGATCAGATTCAACCAAAATAATCAACTCTGGGTCGACAGAGAACTCATAATCCTTATCATCAACAAAGATAGGAGAAGTAGCAAATTGGGGGTCACATTTCATTCTAGCATTCAAAGATTTCTCTTTCAGTTTGCATAATAATTTCTTAAGGTCATCTCTATCATTGCAAGCATAAAAATCTCTAGCTGTCTCCTCATCCATAACACAACCTTCAGGTACTTTAGGCAATTCATATCTAGGAGAGCTAGGTCTAATAGGTGTTTCAAGCTTTTCAGTTTCAAGCTCTTCATCAGTTTCAACAGTCGCATTCTGTCTTACTCTAGCAATTTGTTCATCAAGAAATTCACCTAGTGGCACATTATCATCAAGCAAGGTACTAGTATCATCATGAGTAGCATTCATAGAAGTAGCATCATCAATAACTTGCGACATATCGGGATTAATAGCATGTGGTGGTGTTGCAAGTCTACTCATAGCAGAAGGTGAATCGAGTGCAGAGCTAGATGGCAGTTCCTTACCTCCCCTTGTCTTAGAGGAAAAAATCTTAGTCTTGGTATCCTTCAGATTCTTCATAGTGATAATTTGGTAATAATCCCAAGTGACTCAACAAACATAGCTATGCTCCCCGGTAACGGCGCTAGAAAAAGGTCTTGATAACCCACAAGTATAAGGGATCGCAACAGTTTTCGAGGGTCGAGTATTCAACCCAAATTTATAGATTCGACACAAGGGGAGCCAAATAATATTTGCAAGTATTAGCAGCTGAGTTGTCAATTCAACCACACCTGGAGATTAATTATCTGCAGAAAAGTGATCAGTAGCAGTAGTAACTTAGCAGAAACAATATAAGAGAAATTCGTAGGCATTGGATCGGTGAATTCGTTGGATGATATTCATCATATAACAGTCATAACCTAGGGCGATACGACACTAGCTCCAGTTCATAAATATAATATAGGCATGTATTTCGTAAATTGTCATACGTGCTTATGAAAAGAACTTGCATGACATCTTTTGTCCTACCCTCCCGTGGCAGCAGGGTCCAATTGGAAACTAAGGGATATTAAGGCCTCCTTTTAATAGAGAACCGGAACAAAGCATTAACACATAGTAAATACATGAACTCCTCAAACTACGGTCATCACCGGAAAGTATCCCGACTTCTTTCACTCCGGGGGTTATGGATCATAACACATAGTAGGTGACTATAACTTGCAAGATCGGATCTAGAACATAGATATAATGGTGATAATATAAACGGTTCAGATCTGAAATCATGGCACCCGGGCACAAAGTGACAAGCATTAAGCATGGCAAAGTCATATCAACATCAACCTCAGAACATAATGGATACTAGGGATCAAGCCCTAACAAAACTAACTCGATTACATGATGAATCTCATCCAACTCCTCACCGACCAGCGAGCCTATGAAGGAATTACTCACTCTCGGTGGGGAGCATCATGGAATTGGCGATGGAGAAGGGTTGGTGATGACAAAGATCGAAGATCCCCCTCCCCGAAGCCCCAAACGAACTCCAGATCTGGCCTCCTGATGAAAAACAGGAGGTGGCGACGGCTCCGTCTCGTGAAACGTGATAATTCTTCCTCGATTTTTTCTCCAAATATGTGATTTTATAGTATCAGGGTTGGAGTCTGCGGGGCCACCAGGTGGGGACAACCCACCTTGGCACGCCTGAGGGGGGCGCCCTAGTGGGTTGTGCCCACCCAGATGCCCCCCCCCCTCCGGTGGTTCTTGGCTCCAGAAATTCTCTTTTATTATATAAAAATTCCACGTAAAGTTTCGTTCCAATCTGAGAACTTTTATTTCTGCACAAAAACAACACCATGGTAGTTGTGCTGAAAAACAGCGTCAGTCCGGGTTAGTTTCATTCAAATCATGCAAATTAGAGTCCAAAACAACAGGAAAAGTGTTAAGAAAAGTAGATACGACGGAGAGGTATCAGCATCTTCAGCGGGAATGGAGAGAGCAAGGCAAGGTTCAGCGCCGGAGCGAGCTCTTCCCGCGGGCTCCCTCCTACACAGCCACCGACTAGATGCGGCACACCACCGTGGGAGTGAGAGCGGTTGTACATCCCAGTCCACTAGGCGCGGTGGCACTGGGAGTACCGCCAGCCCCTGCCGTATCCAGATGTGAACTTGTCGCACGACTCGCGTCTGGACCCGCGGCGCATCCCCATCCTGGTGGCGCTATGGTCCGCACGGGCGCACGTGGAGGAGGTTTCTCGGCGGTACGATCTCCTTACGCCAGAGCAGCACGCAATGCATGCCTCTGGCGAGACTCTCTCCCAACTGGGAGCGCTGGTTTGAGCTAGAGCACGAGGAGGAGCACCGCCTAGGCGCCCACATCGACCACGATGTTCCACCACGGCCCCTGGGAGTAAAGCCGGAGGAAGAGCAGGTGGAGGCAGAGTGCCAAGCCGCCCTCGAGGAGGCCCCGCAGCACGCGCTGAGGCGAGCCGGCTCGAGGAGGACACTCATTGGGATGGGCTGGAGCAAGCCCTTGCTTTGTCCGCGGAGGGGGACTCCGTCCACGCGCCCTTGTTTGTGTTGCCACCGCCGTCGGTGCCGCCCCTCGTCTAGCCCAAGGCCGAGCCGGAGCCGTAGCGCGAGCCAACGCCACGCGAAGCGCCACCGCCGCCCCCATTTGGCGAGGAGTCCTATTCATGGACCGTGAGCTCCACGAATGGGTGAGCACACCTCCGTGCCACTTTGCCTCCACGCCGAAAGAGGAGGCGGCCCACCTTGAGCGCTGGAAGGCGCATTAGATTGCGAAGGAGGGGGCCGACGCCGGCAGCGAATCGCCAGAGCAGCGATTCTTGGCGCAAGGAGGAGGCATTGCGGTGCGAGGAGGAGGATGAGCGCGCCCGTCTCACCACAATGCCGTCGCCGCAGCAGACGCTGGAGGAGGCTACCCTGGCGGCCTATGAAGCCGCATTCTGTTGGGTTGGGTCGCCTCCCGTCTTCATCGACCTCACAGACGGCAGCGACGACGACGGCAAGGGCAAAGGCAAGGCGATCTACTAGGGCAGCATGCGGGCGTTTATTAGAGTTTTTTAATGTCTAGTTATGTTTAAGTGGACTTCGGCCGGCGTTTGACTGGCCATTTTATTTGTAATTATGCTTAATTAACTCAGTTTCGGCCACGTCGGCAAAAATAGGTATTCCTCCCGTTGGGCGCACCTCTCGATCTAAATAAAAAAGCGGACGCGCACGTGCACCTGACCGATCTAAACGGATAAAACGTGCGTCCGTTTGGGTAGCTGCATTGGAGTTGCTCTAAGCATATTGACCTTGACACAAGATGCCCGATGTGTCTTAGATTGGACGAAGACGGAGGGCATCTCTTCCTAAATTGCAAAAGGGTCAAAGCGGTGTGGAGAGAGCAATACCTGGGAGACATCCGTTTGCAACTCTGTCAGTGTCAGGACTCCTTTGAGATGACGCGGCAGGTTTGCTCTTTACCATCCGAAAAGAAGCTTCGCCTGGCAGTGCCGCTGTGGGATTGATGGACCACCAGGAACAAAATGAACGCCGGGGAGAAACAGAGATCACCGGAGGAAGTGAGTGCTTTCATCACTAAACATCTCCTGGATTTTGCTAATGCCCAATCCCAACCACCTACTCAACGTACGCAGCATGCAGTTCATCCATCTAGGAAGCCACCAAGCCTTGGAGCTGTTAAATTTAACATGGATGCAGCTTTTCACGAGAGTACAGGAGCAGGGGCTTGGGGCTTTGTGGCACGTGATGAAGCGGGCAGGTTTCTTGCGGCTGCTGCTGTTTCATGCTCAAAGTCCCCTGCAGGCTGAGGCGATGGCTTGCTTAAAAGCGATCGAGGGCGCTGCTGACCTGGGATCTCTCTCTCTTTTTTTTAATTGATTGAATTGCTTACCACATGTGTCACTGTCACGTGGTGCTGACCTGGGAGCTCAATGCGTCATCTTTGAATCAGACCGTCTCACGATAATTAATGCGATCAGGGGCCGGGACTACGATGCTGCCGAACTTGTGTTCTCTAGCAAGAAGCTGTGTCGTGCATTGTTTGAGTCCTTTGAATTCTGTTTTTGTAGGCGCCAATGTAATGTTGTAGCTCATGCCCTGGCACAATTTGGCGTTGATGCCCCTGGCTTTGTTTCGGCTTTGGTGAATGCTGATTTGGTGCACCAAGTTTAATGGAATAGGTGCTATTCCTCTCCAAAAAAATGTGTGGAATAGGATTCACTCCACAACGTTTTTTTTTCTTTACTGGTTTTCCCTTTTACTTTATTTTTTCCTTGTCCTTTTTCAGGTTTATTTTTATCCTTCAAATATTTTCGAAAATTTCAGATATTTTGGAATTTCAAAAAATATTTGTTGGTCTCAAAAATATTGCTCATAAAATTAAATATCTTTATGAATTTAAAAAAATAGTAGTTTCATTTTTTTGTGCAATTAAAAAGGGTTCCTTTAAAAAAATTCAAATTTCGAAATGTTCACGGTTCCAAAATATTTTAGCAATTTCAAAATATCTTCCCATATTTCAACTTTCACAAATTCTAAAAATGTTCAAAATTTTCTAAATGTTTGAGTTTTTTCCAAAAAAAATGCAATTACAAAAAATGTTATCGTTTCTCAAATTTTGTTCTCAAAATTGAAAAAATATGAGGTTTCACAAAAATTTACAATTTCAAAAAATGTACACATTTTCAGAAATTGTTCTCTTTTAATAAAAAAAGTTCAGATTTTAAGCATTAATTTTGCCCTTTAGTTGTTCAAAGATTTAAAAAAATGGAATATTTATTCTCAAATACCGTTACTTCTTAAGATTTTGCGTTGGTGTTTGGTCAATCATATACATCAGCTCCACTAGCTAGGAACAACGATTCAGGAGCCAAAGGTTAGGAGATCCCGCTACTAACCGGGGAGAACTCCTTCGAGAGCCCCCCCCCCCCCAGGGGTCTCTTGGAGTGGCTGGGAGCGTGCCATTTGGTGCGCTCCCGGCCGCCGTTACGTGTTGCACTCTGGGCGTACCATTCAGATTTTAATTTTAATTTTTTCTGTACACATTTTTGGCTTTTAGATGATTTTTTAGGTTTTTCGGCTTTTCTGTTTTCCCCAGGTTTATCTTAGGATTTAAACCCAAAAATAATAAAAAAAATTGGCAAAAAATGTGTTTTTTTCGTTTCACGAGAGGCACGGGATTTACTTCTCATGGAGGCACGGATTTGCTTCTGCGAGAGGCATGGTCGTGCCTCTCAAAAAGAAAAAAAACACATTTTCATTTTTTTCATTCCGTGAGAGGCACGGTCATGCCTCTCGGAAAGGGGGAAAACGTGTTCCCTTTTTTTTCGTTCCACGGGAGGCACACATTTACTTCGCATGGAGGCACATATTTGCTTTTGCGAGAGGCACAGTCATGCCTCTCGGAAAGGGAGAAAAACATATTTTTCTTTTCTTTCGTTCCGTGAGCATGAATTTACATCTCGTGGAGGCACATATTTGCTTCTGCGAGAGGCACGGCCGTGCCTCTCGACAAGGAAAAACTATGTTTTCTTTTTTTTGTTCTGCGAGAGGCACGGACTTACTTCTCGCGGAGGCACGGATTTGCTTTCGCGAGAGGCACTGGTACTTGTGAGCTGCGTTGGGATTTCCTTAAAGAGGAGAGGATGATGCATTACAGCAGAGATAAGTATTTTCCTCAGTTAAGAACCAAGGTTATCGATCCAGTAGGAGAATCAAGCAACACCTTGTTTGCAGTACCTGCACACAAAATAACAAATACTTGCACCCAACACGAACAAGGGGTTGTCAATCCCTCGGCGGTTAATTGCAAATATTAAATCTTGTAGTGATAGATAGATAAATAAAATAAAGTAAAGATAGGTATTTTTAGATTTTTTTTATATATGATAAAAACTAGACCTGGAGGCCATATATTTCACTAGAGGCTTCTCTCTTAAAAATAGCATGGTGGGTAAACAAATTATTTTTGGGCAAATAGAAAAAGCGAATAATCATGACTATATCCAAGGCAATGATCATGTATATAGACATCACATCCGAGACAAGTAGGCTGACTCTTGCCTGTATCTACTACTATTACTCCACACACGACCATTATCCAGCATCCATCTACAGTATTAAGTTCATAAAGAATGTAGTAACGCCTTAAACAAGATGACATGATGTAGACAAGTAAACTCACACATGAATAAACCCGATCTTTTTATCCTTAATCGCAACAATACAAGTACGTGTCTTTTCCATGTCTGTCACTGAGATATAGATCACCGCAAGATTGAACCCATCATAAAGCACCACTCCCATTGCAAGAAAAATCAATCTAGTTGGCCAAACCGAATCAATAGATTAGAGAAAAATACAATGCTATAATAATCATGCATGAAAGAGTTCAAAGAAGACTCAAATAATATTCATGAATAATCTGATCATAAACTCATAATTCATCGGTCCCAACAAACACACCACAAAAAGTGATTACCTCAAATAGAACACCAAGAACATCGAGGAGAACATTGTATTGAAGATCAAAGAGAGAGAAGAAGTCATCTAGCTACTAGCTATGGACCATAGGTCTGTGGTAAACTACTCACACATCATCAGAACGGTAGCAAGGTTGATGTAGAGCCCCTCCGTGGTGGATTCCCCCTCCGGCAGAGTACCGGAAAAGGCCTCCAGATGGGATCTCACGAGAACAGAAGCTTGCGGCAGCGGAAAAAATATTTTGGGTGGCTCTGTCTTGGTTTCCCGATTTTAGCTAATTTATAGAGGCGGAATTAGGTCAAAAGTGTGAACATGGGCCCCACAAGCAACCAAGGCGCACCCTGGTACCTCGTGGGCCACTCCTTCATCTTTTGGGCCTCTGTCGAAGCTTCCACGGTCTCTTATGTTCAGAAAAAAAATCTTCAAAAAGTTTCGTGGCATTTGGACTTCGTTTGGTATTGATATTCCGAAAAAACAAAAATAAACAAAAAACAGCAACTGGCACTTGGAACTAAGTTAATAGGTTAGTCCCCAAAATAATATATAATGACATATAAGTGCATATAAAAGATCCAAGATTCATACTATAATAGCATAGAACAATAAAAAATTATAGATAGGTTGTAGACGTATCAGGCACGGTCATGCCTCCTGAAAAGGAAAAAACGGGTTTTCTGTTCCGCGAGAGTTATTGATTTACTTCTTGTGGAGCCATGGATTTGCTTCTGCAAAAGGCACGATCATGCCTCTCGAAAAGGAAAAATGCGTTTCTTTTGTTTCGCAAGGGGCACGGATTTACTTCTCGTAGAGGCACACATTTGCTTCCGTGCTTCTCGGAAAGGAAAAAATGCATTTATTTTGTTCTGCAAGAGGCATGCATTTACTTCTCGTGCAAGCATAGATTTGCTTCCGTAATAAGTGCCTCTCAGAAAGGAAAAAAATGCATTTTCTTTTTTTCGTTCCGTGAGAGGCACGGATTCACTTCTCATGGAAGTACGGATTTGCTTCCGCAAGAGGCACGGTCATGCTCTTGGAAAGAAAAAAAATCATGTTTTATTTGTTTGGTCCGCAAGAGGCATGAATTTATTTCTCGTGGAGGCACGAATATGCTTCCATGTTACCCGCAGAAAAAATAATATGCTTCCATGTTATCCTCCTCCCTCTGGCGCCTCCTCCCTCCGACGCCTCCTCACTCCGGCGAGCAGCGCGACGCGGCCTCCTCCCTCTGACGACTCCTCCCTTCGGAGCCTCCTCACTCCGACAAGAAGCGCGGTGCGGCCTCCTCTCTCTGACGACTCCTCCCTCCGGCGCCTCCTCACTCCGGCTTGCAGCGTGGGCGGCGCGGCACGGGCCGGTGAGCAGCAGGGCGCTGCCTCCTCCCTCTGATGACTCCGCCCTCCGGCGCCTCCTACTCCGGCGAGGAACGCGGGCGGCGCGGCACGGGCCGGTGAGCAGCGCGGTCTCATCCCTCAGGCGCCTCCAGCTACCTCTTGAGCTTGCGTTGGATTTCCCCGAAGAGGAGAGGATAATGCAACAGAGTAGCGTAAGTATTTCCCTCAGTTTTTGAGAACCAAGGTATCAATCCAGTAGGAGGCCACGCGCAAGTCCCTCGTACCTACACAAAACAAATAGCTCAACGCAACCAACGCGATTAGGGGTTGTCAATCCCTTCACGGTCACTTACGAGAGTGAGATCTATAGAGATGATAGATAATATTTTTGGTATTTTTGGTATAAAGATGCAAAGTAAAATAAAAAGCAAAGCGATAATAAAGTAAGGGAAGATTGATATGATAGAGAATAGACCCGGGGGCCATAGATTTCACTAGTGGCTTCTCTCAAGAGCATAAGTATTTTACGGTGGGTGAACGAATTCATGTTGAGCAATTGATGTAATTGAGCATAGTTATGAGAGTATCTAGGTATGATCATGTATATAGGCATCACGTCCAAGACAAGTAGACCGACTCCTGCCTGCATCTACTACTATTACTCCACTCATCGACCGCTATCCAGCATGCATCTAGAGTATTAAGTTAATGAAAACAAAGTAACGCCTTAAGCAAGATGACATGATGTAGAGGGATAAATTGATGCAATATGATAAAAACCCCATCTTGTTATCCTCGATGGCCAATACAATACGTGCCTTGCTGCCCCTACTGTCACTGGGAAAGGACACAGCAAGATTGAACGCAAAGCTAAGCACTTCTCCCATTGCAAGAACTACCAATCTAGTTGGCCAAACCAAACGGATAATTCAAAGAGACTTGCAAAGATAACCAATCATACATAAAAGAATTGAGAGAAGATTCAAATATTGCTCATAGATAATCTTGATCATAAACCCACAATTCATCGATCTCAACAAACACACCGCAAAAAGAAGATTACATCGAATAGATCTCCACGAGAGAGGGGAGAACATTGTATTGAGATCCAAAAAGAGAGAAGAAGCCATCTAGCTACTAACTATGGACCCGAAGGTCTGAAGCAAACTACTCACACTTCATCGGAGAGGCTATGATGATGTAGAAGCCCTCCATGGTGGATTCCCCTTCCGACGGAGCTCCGGAACATGCCCCAAGATGGGATCTCGTGGATACATAAAGTTGCGGCGGTGGAATTAGGTTTTTGGCTCCGTATCTGATCTTTCGGGGGTACGTAGGTATATATAGGAGGAACAAGTATGTCGGGTGGAGCAACAGGGAGCCCACGAGGGTGGAGGGCGGCGCTGGGGAGGCGCCCCGACCTTGTGCCTTCCCTGTTGATTGCTTGACATAGGGTCCAAGTCTCCTGGATCATGTTCGGTGAGAAAATCACGTTCCTGAAGGTTTCATTCCGTTTGGACTCCGTTTGATATTCCGTTTCTCTGAACACCTTTGAAATAGGCAAAAAACAAAGCAACTGGCTGGGCCTCCTGTTAATAGATTAGTCCCAAAAGTAATATAAAAGTGGAAAATAAAGCCCAATATGGTCCAAAACAGTAGATAATATAGCATGGATCAATCAAAAATTATAGATACGTTGGAGACGTATCAGGCATCCCCAAGCTTAATTCACTGCTTTCGTCCTCGAGTAGGTAAATGATAAAAAAGAATTTTTGATGCGGAGTGCTACTTTGCATAATTTCAATGTAATTCTTCTTAACTGTGGTATGAATATTCAGATTCGAAAGATTCAAGACAAAAGTTTAATATTGACACAAAAATAATAATACTTCAAGCATACTAAGAAAGCAATCATGTCTTCTCAAAATAACATAGCCAAAGAAAGTGAAGGAAATATGCCCTAGAGGCAATAATAAAGTTATTATTTATTTCCTTATATCATGATAAATGTTTATTATTCATGCTAGAATTGTATTAACCGGAAACATAATACATGTGTGAATACATAGACAAACATAGTGTCACTAGTATGCCTCTACTTGACTAGCTCGTTGAATCAAAGATGGTTAAATTTCCTAGCCATAGACATGAGTTGTCATTTGATTAACGGGATCACATCATTAGGAGAATGATGTGATTGACTTGACCCATTCCGTTAGCCTAGCACTTGATCGTTTAGTATGTTGCTATTGCTTTCTTCATGACTTATACATGTTCCTGTAACTATGAGATTATGCAACCCCGTTTACGGAGGAACACTTTGGGTGCTACCAAACGTCACAACGTAACTGGGTGATTATAAAGGACTACTACAAGTGTCTCCAAAGGTACATGTTGGGTTGGCGTATTTCGAGATTAGGTTTTGTCACTCCGATTATCGGAGAGGTATCTCTGGGCCCTCTCGGTAATGCACATCACTATAAGCCTTGCAAGCAATGTAGTTAATGAGTTAGTTACGGAATGATGCATTACGTAACGAGTAAAGAGACTTGCTGGTAACGAGATTGAACTAAGTATTGGATACCGACGATCGAATCTCGGGCAAGTAACATACCGAAGACAAAGGGAACAACGTATGTTGTTATGCGGTTTGACCGATAAAGATCTTCGTAGAATATGTGGGAGCCAATATGAGCATCCAGGTTCCGCTATTGGTTATTGAGCGGAGACGTGTCTCGGTCATGTCTACATAGTTCTCGAACCCGTAGGGTCCGCACGCTTAAGGTTTCGATGACAGTTAGTTTATGAGTTTTGATGTACCGAAGGAGTTCGGAGTCCCGGATGAGATCGGGGACATGACGAGGAGTCTCGAAATGGTCGAGACGTAAAGATCGATATATTGGACGACTATATTCGGAGTTCGGAAATGTTCCGAGTGATTCGGGTATTTTGAATCTGGGAGAGTTACGGAATTCGCCGGGGAGTATATTGGCCTTATTGGGCTTTAGGGAAAGAGAGAGGAGAGGTTGGGCGCCCCAAGGCCTAGTCCGAATTGGACTAGGGGAGGGCTGCGCCCCCTCCTTCCTTCTCTTCTCTTCCCCCTTTCCTTGACTCCTACTCCTACTACTTGGAAGGGGGGGAATCCTACTCCCGGTGGGAGTAGGACTCCTCCTTGGTGCGCCCCCTTCTAGGTCGGCCGCCCCCTCCCTTGCTCCTTTATATACGGGGGCAGGGGGGCACCCCATAACACACAAGTTGATCTTCGTGATCGTTCCTTAGCCGTGTCTGCGGTGCCCCCTCCACCATAGACCACCTCGATAATATTGTAGCGGTGCTTAGGCGAAGCCTGCGATGGTAGAACATCAAGATCATCACCACGCCGTCGTCTTGTGGAACTCATCCCCGACACTTTGCTGGATCAGAGTCCGGGGATCGTCATCGAGCTGAACGTATGCTGAACTCGGAGGTGCCGTACGTTCGGTACTTGGATCGGTCGGATCGTGAAGACGTACGACTACATCAACCGCGTTGTTATAACGCTTCCGCTTACGGTATACGAGGATACGTGGACAATACTCTCCCCTCTCGTTGCTATGCATCACCATGATCTTGCGTGTGCGTAGAAATTTTTTTGAAATTACTACATTCCCCAACAGTGGTATCCGAGCCTGGTTTTATGCGTAGATGTCATATGCACGAGTAGAACACAAGTGAGTTGTGGGCGATATAAGTCATCCTGCTTATCAGCATGTCATACTTTGGCTCAGCGGTATTGTGAGATGAAGCGGCCCGGACCGACATTACGCTTACGCTTACGCGAGACTGGTTTCACCGTTACGAGCACTCGTGCTTAAAGGTAACTGGCGGGTGTCTGTCTCTATCACTTTAGCTGAATTGAGTGTGGCTACGCCCGGTCCTTGCGAAGGTTAAAACAGCACCAACTTGACAAACTATCATTGTGGTTTTGATGCGTAGGTAAGAACGGTTCTTGCTCAGCCCGTAGCAGCCATGTAAAACTTGCAATAACAAAGTAGAGGACGTCTAACTTGTTTTTGCAGGGCATGTTGTGATGTGATATGGTCAAGACGTGATGCTATATTTTATTGTATGAGATGACCATGTTTTGTAACCGAGTTATCGGCAACTGGCGGCAGAGCCATATGGTTGTCGCTTTATTGTATGAAATGCAAACGCCTGTAATTGCTTTACTTTATCACTAAGCGGTAGCGATAGTCGTAGAAGCAATAGATGGCGTAACGACAACGATGCTACGATGGAGATTAAGGTGTCGCGCCCGGTGGCGATGGTGACCACGACGGTGCTTGGAGATGGAGATCACAAGCACAAGATGATGATGGCCATATCATATCACTTATATTTATTGCATGTGATGTTTATCCTTTATGCATCTTATCTTGCTTTGATTGACGGTAGCATTTTAAGATGATCTCTCACTAAAATTATCAAGAAGTGTTCTCCTGAGTATGCACCGCTATGCGAAAGTTCTTCGTCTTTGAGACACCACGTGATGATCGGGTGTGTAGGCTCTACGTTCAAATACAACGGGTGCAAAACAGTTGCGCACGCGAATACTCGAGTTAAACTTGACGAGCCTAGCATATAACAGATATGGCCTCGGAACACGGAGACCGAAAGGTCGAGCGTGAATCATATAGTAGATGTGATCAACATATTGATGTTCACCGTTGAAACTACTCCATCTCAAGTGACGGTGGGACATGGTGTAGTTGATATGGATCACGTAATCACTTAGAAGATTAGAGGGATATCTATCTAAGTGGGAGTTTTTAAGTAATATGATTAATTGAACTTTAATTTATCATGAACTTAGTCCTGGTAGTATTTTGCAAATTATGTTGTAGATCAATAGCTCGCGTTGTTGCTTCCCTATGTTTTTGCTTCCCTATGTTTTTATATGTGTCCCAAGAGAAAATTGTATTGAAAGAAGTTAGTAGCAATGATGCGGATTGAATCCGTGATCTGAGGTTTATCCTCATTGCTGCACAGAAGAATTATGTCCTTAATGCACCGCTAGGTGACAGACCTATTGCAGGAGCAGATTCAGATGTTATGAACGTTTGGCTAACTCAATATGATGACTACTTGATAGTTTAGTGCACCATGCTTAACGGCTTAGAATCGGGACTTCAAAGACGTTTTGAACGTCATGGACCATATGAGATGTTCCAGGAGTTGAAGTTAATATTTCCAGCAAATACCCGAGTTGAGAGATATGAAGTCTCCAACAAGTTCTATAGCTAAAGATGGAGGAGAATCGCTCAACTAGTGAGCATGTGCTCAGATTGTGCAGGTACTTCAATCGCCTGAATCAAGTGGGAGTTAATCTTCCAGATAATATAGTGATTGACAGAATTCTCTAGTCACCATCACTAAGTTACTAGAACTTCGTGATGAACTATAGTATGCAAGGGATGACGAAAATAATTCCAGAGCTCTTCGTGATGTTGAAATCGACGAAGGTAGAAATCAAGAAAGAGCATCAAGTGTTGATGGTTGACAAGATCACTATGTTCAAGAAAAGGGCAAAGGGAAAGAAAGGGAACTTCAAGTAGAATGACAAGCAAGTTGTCACTCCCACGAAGAAGCCCAAAGCTAAACCAAAGCCTGAAACTAAGTGCTTACACTGCAAAGGAAATGGTCACTGGAAACGGAAATACCCTGAATATTTGGTGGATAAGAAGGATGGCAAAGTGAACAAGGGTATATTTGATATACAAGTTATTGATGTGTACCTTACTAGTGTTTATAGTAGCCCCTGAGTATTTGATACTTGTTCAGTTGCTAAAAATTAGTGACTCGAAACATGAGTTACAGAATAAACAGAGACTAGTTGAAGGGGAAGTGACGATGAGTGTTGGAAGTAGTTCCAAGATTGATATGATCATCATCGCACAATCCCTATACTTTCGGGATTAGTGTTGAACCTAAATAAATGTTATTTGGCGTTTGCGTTGAGCATGAATATGCTTTGATCATGTTTATTGCAATACGGTTATTCATGTAAGTTAGAGAATAATTATTGTTCATGCTTACATGAATAAAACCATCTATGGTCATACACCCAATGAAAATGGTTTGTTGGATCTCGATCGTGTGATACACATATTCATAATATTGAAACCAAAAGATGTAAAGTTAATAATGATAGTGCAACTTATTTGTGGCCTTTGCCGTTTAGGTCATATTGGTGTAAAGCGCATGAAGAAACTCCATCTTGATGGGCTTTTGGAATCACTTGATTATGAATCACTTGGTACTTATGAACCGTGCCTCATGGGCAAGATGACTAAAACGCCGTTCTCCGGAACTATGGAGCGAGCAACTGATTTGTTGGAAATCATACATACTGATGTTTGTGGTCCAATGAATGTTGAGGCTCGCGGCGGGTATCGTTATTTTCTCGCCTTCACAGATGATTTGAGCAGATATGGGTATATCTACTTGATGAAACATAAGTCTGAAACATTTGAAAAGTTCAAATAATTTCAGAGTGAAGTGGAAAATCATCATAACAAGAAAAATAAAGTTTCTACGATCTGATCGTGGAGATGAATATTTGAGTTACGAGTTTGGTCTTCATTTGAAACAATGTGAAATAGTTTCGCAACTCACGCCATATGGAACACCACAACATAATGGTGTGTCCGAAAGTCGTAACCGCACTTTATTGGATATGGTGCGATCTATGATGTCTCTTACCGGTTTACCACTATCGCTTTGGGGTTATGCATTAGAGACAATTGCATTCACGTTTAATAGGGCACCATCTAAATCCGTTGAGACGACACCGTATGAACTATGGTTTAACAAGTAAACCTAAGCTGTCGTTTCTTAAAGTTTGGAGTTGTGATGCTTATGTGAAAAGTTTTCACCGATAAGCTCGAACCCAAGTCGGAGAAGTGCGTCTTCATAGAATACCCAAAGGTAACTATTGGGTACACCTTCTATCACAGATCCGAAGGCAAGTTATTCGTTGCTAAGATGGATCCTTTCTAGAGAAGAAGTTTCTCTCGAAAGAAGTGAGTGGGAGGAAAGTAGAAACTTGATGAGGTAATTGTACCTTCTCCCTTATTGGAAAGTAGTTCATCACGAAATCAGTTCGATGATTCCTACACCAATTAGTGAGGAAGTTAATGATGATGATCATGAAACTTTAGATCAAGTTGCTACCAAACCTCGTAGGTCTTCGAGTAAGATCCGCACTGTAGTGGTACGGTAATCATGTTCTGTAAGTCATGTTACTAGACCATGATGATGAGCGTCTGAACTATGAGGAAGCGATGATGAGCCCAGATTCATGAAATGGCTTGAGGCCATGAAATCTGAGATAGGATCCATGTATGAGAACAAAGTATGGACTTTGATTGACTTGCTCGATGATCAGCAAGCCATGTTAAATAAATGGATCTTCAAGAGGAAGACGGACACCGATAGTAGTGTTACTATCTACTAAGCTCGACTTGTTGCGTAAAGGTTTCGACAAGTTCAAGGTGTTGAATACGATGAGATTTTCTCACTCGTATCGATGCTTAAGTTTGTCTGAATCATGTTAGCAATTGCCACATTTTATGAAATCTGGCAAATGGATGTCGAAACTGCATTCCTTAATGATTTTTTTAAAAGAAGAGTTGTATATGATGCAACCAGAAGGTTTTGCTAATCCTAAAGGTGCTAACAAAATGTGCAAGCTCCAGCGATCCATCAATGGACTGGTGCAAGCATCTCAGAGTTGGAATATACGCTTTGATAAGTTGATCATAGCATATAGTTTTATACAGACTTGTGGCGAAGCCTGTATTTACAATAAAGTGAGTGGGAGCACTACCGTCTTTCTGATAAATATATGTGAGTAACATATTGTTGATCAGAAATGATGTAGAATTTTTCTGGAAAACATAAAAGGAGTATTTGAAAGGAGTTCTGAAAGGACCACAATGTCGCCTAGAGGGGGGGTGAATAGGCGTTTTAAAATCTTTTACGGATTTGGCTATATCCTAATGCGGAAATAAACTAAGCGGATACTTTTCAAGCACAAATCCTAAATATACTAGGCTCACTAAGTGCACCAACAACTTAGCATAAACAAGATGAGAACAACGAGGATATGAGTAAGCACAAGTAAGTTACACAAACTTACTCAATGTATATCACGAGATATGGAAATGAATAATACAGACACCCACAAGTAGGGAATACAAGCTTACACAAATTGTATCACAATATATGGAATTGAATGATACAAGCAAACTCAAGTAAGCATTACAAGCTTACACAAGATATGTTACAAGCTAGCAGTTCACACTAAACACAAGATAGAACAATAGTAGGAAGTATGAATTACGGACTATAAAGTGTTGGCCTAAATAATCTCTACGATATGGTAACCAACACAATATAATGAGGACAACAAGAATAGTGAATGCGCGGTCAAGTTACCAAGGTAAACCACAAGTAAGGAGTTAGGGTTAGGGATAACCGAAGTCACAGAGACGATGATGTATCCCGATGTTCACTTCCTTGGAGGAAAGCTAGTCACCGTTAGAGAGGTGGATGTTACCACGAAGGCACACCAACGCCACGAAGGCTCACCCTATTCTCCTTGAGATATCACCACGAAGGTGATTCCCAACCACTAGTGGAAGACCTTGAGGTGGCCTCCAAACCTTCACAAACTTTCCGGGGGACAAATCACAAGTTGATTCCTCACCGGATCACTCCTACCGCCTAGGAGTCTCCAACCTCCAAGAGTAACAAGATCAAGGGGAAATGCTCAAGACTTGCTCAAATCACGAATTCCTTTGGTCAAGAGAAGGAGAGGGAGTGGATCTATCACTTGATTGGAATCTCTCACAAGAACTCTCACAAATCTCTTGGGATCTAAGATTTGAGGTAGGAGAAGGGAGAGGAGCTTTTCTTCAAGTGTGGGTCAAGATAGTTGTGTTGCTCAACCCCTCCACGAAGTGGTGAAGGGATATTTATAGTATGGGCACAAATCTGGCCGTTGGGGAATTTTGCTCAGAAAGTGTCGGACGTCCGTGGATTATCGGACGTCCGTGGCAACAGCACGGACGTCCGGTGGAACACCGGACGTCCGACGGCTGTAGCACACCATCGCATTTAATGTATCGGGATATTTGCGAAACAGGTTTGACGGACGTCCGACATTTTCCGGACGTCCGGAGACCGGACGTCCGGAACTTACCGGATTTCCGTCCGTTTGGTTCTGGATTGGCGCACCGGATTTCCGGACGTTACCGGACGTCCGGCCAAAATATCAGCAGGAACCCCAAAACTAAAACATGCATAACTTTCACATCCGGACTCCGATTTTGATGATCTTGGGCTCGTTTTGAAGCTATGGAAAAGCTCCAAGTCCTCAGATAGAGAACCACCCAAAATAAACCAAAATGGAGGGTTCAAATTATGCAAAGGTTAGATCATATATTTTGGGAAACTATTTGGCTTTGGCTTTTCTTTGGTATATAGGATATGAGTGGAATTGTGTATAGAAGATGTTGACTTGAGCAAATCCATCACAAACCCCTTTGATCCCCTCTTAATAGTGCGGGATCCCTATAACTCAAGAATCATAAAAATAGCTACACTACATAGCTATCAAGAATCCATTCTTGAGTGTATATGTTTCTTTGGTGGTCATCACTCCACAACACTAACGTCAAAGGAACTAATACCTTTGACACGAGCCGTTCACTTGAGCTTGATGTTGATGTTTCTTCTTGGCTCAAGATGAAGGCAAGACATTGGTGAAGTCTTCAAGTCTCTCCCTCATACACAATGTGGGGAAGCTTTGCTTTGTATTCATCTTCACTTATCCATCATGTGATCATCCACAAGCTTCAAGCATGTAATCCTTTTGGGATGGTTATCTTGAACTTGCCCTTGTCAACCATGATCACCAACACTTGATGTCGTCCTCTCATAGACACTTGAAATCTCTTTCTTGATGCGAGCCCATGAGAATCACCTAACCCTCAAAAACATAGACAACACATAGTATGGGTTAGTACACAGAGTGCAATTTATAATTTCTTATCATACCACAAGATCCTATGTGGTGCATCATTTGTGCTCGTGTGTTGACCATTTAGAGTTCGATCTTTTGAGCTTCATCTTGGTCAACCTATATCTCTACTCCATGTTTAATCTTGACGTCATGAAGGATATATTGGATTCTTCACTTGAATAGCTTGCTCAATTATGACTCAACACATGAGTCCATTATGATCATATCTTTGAGCCACTCCTAGAATTCATCATTCAAATCATCCTCTTTAAGATCTTGATCCATTATGGCTCAAACCATAGCTCTACGCATGGAAACCCTTAAGATACTCCAATGAACTCCATTTTGATCATCTCGATGTAATTGTTGCTTCAAAGGAGTTTTCTTCCATTATTCTTCAATCATTTTCCAATGGGACTAATCTTCAAATGTATATCTCAATGCAAACATTAGTCCATAAGAATTGTCATTAATTAATTACCAAAACCACACATGGGGACTACATGTACTTTCAATCTCCCCATTTTGGTAATTGATGACAATCTCAACAAGAGGGTTTATGTAATGAATAAATTGTATACTTGGGATGGTTGTACTATCATCAAGACACTACACAAGCATTTGATGATAGTACACCCATAGTATATAGAGCAAACTCCCCACAATATATGCATGTGTGAATGAACTTTGAATGTCATTGCATATATCGGTTGACATAAACTAGGAGGAGATTTCCCTATATACAATGCTCATTCATGCAATAAGAATATATAACAAGGGTAGATATGCATGAGTGACAACAAGAATTACAAAAATATTTATCTTAAACCCTCTAAACTTCTCCCCATTGGCACCAAATGCCAAAATGGAAGACAAAACATCTAGCAGACCAATATAGTACGAAGTTCGTCCTTGATGTGTGCATATCCCAACATGTGAGTGAAAACAAATGCACATATTCAATGATGAACAATTAAAGGAGCTCGGAATCTATAGAACGCAATCAGATACAAAGATATGAACGTTTTCATGTATAAAAATTTCTAAGTGGCCAATAATAATCATGATATGTATCCATAAAGAAACTCATATACACAAAAATAAAGGTTGCAATTGATAAGAACATGATATCCACAAGTGAATCAACTATTATACAACTTGAGCCTAGT
Organism: Aegilops bicornis; assembly: GCA_021605145.1. Lineage (NCBI taxonomy): Eukaryota > Viridiplantae > Streptophyta > Magnoliopsida > Poales > Poaceae > Aegilops > Aegilops bicornis. The sequence continues at coordinate 460,406,838 of CM038669.1, forward strand.
CACAATAGCAAGGTACATGGCACAAAGCTCATGGCACAAATTGATCTCATTTGCATAACACAAAGTGAAGCAAGCAATCAAAAGATTCGACGAGCCAAAAGGATAAAAGAATATTACGATTTGGGTAAAGGAGTGTTCCAAGAAAAATAGAGAAGCTCCCCATGATTTGTGCACAATTTAGATTTTTTTTATTATTTGGATACGAGTGTACAAAATAGGATCATCACTCCCCCAAAATCAATAGGAACACACAACAATTGCAAGCAAAACATAGATAAGAAAAGAAGCCTAGCGTTTGCAACAAACATATGGTTGAGCAACATGTAGATGAGGCAATCTAAGAATAGGCACAACCAAAATGATGTGTGTGAGACACGTAAAAACACTTGAGAAGACTAGTATAAGGATGAGAATTAAGCATCAACATAGCCTTGAGTAAATGAGATACAAGGTGCAAGACATGTCCTTCCCACACACACGAAGTTAAGAAGGTCACACACACATCAAGCAAATGGGTTCACAAGCTCACTAATAGTAACCTAAAAATCAAAGCTTGTGACAACCCATGATGAAGATAGGAAATAATAGGCTTGTCAAGACAGGCATGAGGACACAAATCTTCACCAAACATGAGTGCACTAAGATGCAAAGAGGTAAGACATGCACTCATTCAACAAATGCTTCCATGGAGCCACCAAAAAGATATAAAAAGTGAATGAAATGGTGGACATGAAAGAATAGGGATATCAACTAGAGATGTAACTTCTCTCACGTGTATAAGATACTTGGTAGATGATATCCACAAAGAAGGATGTACACATAAAATAGTTGCAAAAGGAAGGAATAAGATATCCAAGCAGAGTCATAAAATATACCAATGAGATCTTTGCTTGAAAGCATGGCACATGGCTTAAAATAATATTATTGTATATTAATGAACTCCAAACACACAACCATCAAAGACATCACAACTAGCAACAAGAGATCATTGTTGGGATGCTTTGAGAAAGGAAACAAGTATCACAGGAACGAGTCAAGAAATTTATGCCATGATACAACCTACACAAGGTTGACCTCATTTCTATATATATGCATGAAGTAAATACTTGTTACCGAGATAGCATTGGTATGAAGTTGTAGATCAATAAAATGTCCAAGCTTGGCTCTAATTTCCTCATAGTGCCACCACCTTCATGAATAAGCCAAGCACCCAATGCTTCTCAAATGTACCTAAAACATTTTAAGTACAATATGGTCCCCAAACTTATTGGGTCCAAGTAGTTAGCATAACTACAAGTAGTTAGCATAAATACAACACATAGTGTAAACCCACTTAAATATGTGCCTATTGATATGAATTTGAATTTCATGCACATCATAGCTATTAAGAATTTGATGGATTTACCATATATATATTGGATCAAATAAGGCAAACAAGACATGTGAATTTACACATAGTAAATATGCATGCACAAGCCTACCAAAATCCAGGGAGATACAAATTGGACAAATGACCACATAACCGTTAATACTTCCAATATTGACCAAAATGAATCAAAGTGACAAATCAACATATGATAGCACCCAAAGTTCAACATATGAAAAAAAACAATGAGCATATAAGATATGCATTGCACACATACTCATAGGAATATCTCACTCAAATAGATATAGGACACTATAAACAATGAGATAACAAACTCTCATATAGAGCAATAAGATGAATTCAAACAAAATGGTATTTCGGGTTATCATTAGGTGTAGAAACCAAATAAGTACATGATCATCTATACTAACACAAGCATAACATGAGAATTTAGAAATAAACACAATGCTTGGATAGAATAATATTAACATTCCAACTAGATAGATCATTATGCAAAGCAAGAATTGGAATAGCTTTAATCAAATGATTTTCCAAATATGATTTTAAAGATAACCATGAGCAAAACCGCACAAGAATGCCATACGTAAACAAGACATTGCATGCCACGTAGATATAAGATAATCTCAAATATAAATTCTAAGTGGCATCCCTCAATTGTTCATATTAACAAGGATTGTGATATGCACAAAGCATATCACTCCCCCACAATATGATGATCCATGTATTATCCACAAGAAGCAAATGAAACCCAACTAAGGATAATTAATGGATGAGAATTTGAGTTTCAAATGAGCTTTACATACCACATAGTAACTAGATAATATTGCACTAACAATACTAGGTGGTATCCCACATACATACACATTTAAGGTTTGTGAAATGCGTAAAACATAGCACTCCCCCATAATGTGATGATCAATTAATATCTCAAAAGAGCCAATTAAGATTCAACTAATGAAGCAATACAGTCTTGAAACCACACACACAAATATATGAAGGGCATTACGACCTACACATGCTAGATAACACAAATCAAGCATACTAGGAAGCACAACTATAAAAGCACATGCTAGGTACAAAACCTAAACATGCAAGGGACATAGCAACTTTCAATGTAAACAATGCAAGTACAAGTTACCGCAAAGAGGAGCATTGGATTGATAGATATGATGATAATCCACTTGACTTGGCATTAAACATAACATATGGTGAAAATAGTTTTTCTTCATGAAGTAGCCAAGTCTACAATGCCCTCCACACACCTATTGATCAAGTTTGAGCTTGATAGTCCCCAACCAAGTTGGGTCCTAAGAAGTTAGTAACAATAGGCTTGGCAACCCAAATGGTCTTGTCCACTTTCAAACTTCTTTGGGAACCCACAAACTTGGCAAACACATTGCCAACAATATCCTTCCTTAGCAAATAATGATTATTGACTATAGGAGGCTTAGATATGTTACCGTTGGGACAAGATGAAGCTATGTGTCCCTTCTTACGGCAATTATAGCAACATGTGCTCCCCTTTCTCTTCTTCTTTACCTTTTCAACTTGGAGAGCATTATCTTGGTTAGGCATGGGAAGAGGCCTTTCATTATCTTGATATTGAACTTGAGGCCACTTCCCTTGATGCTTCACATTTGAAGCCTTCTTCTTCAATGGACATGATCTCACATGGTGTCCAACATTCTTGCACTTGAAAAAAGTAATGTTGGCCGAATTCTTGACTTGATCTTGTTCCTTCTTCTTGTTCTTGAACTTCTTCTTGTTGGAGATGAAATCAAGTCCTATTTTGTCTTGAGGGTCCTTTTGCACACTCAATATATTATCACAACATTTTTCCAAGTCTTTCTTCAAACTAGTGACTTGGGCCTTGAGCTCTTTATTTTCCTCTACAAGGTTAGTATTAACAAAAGAACTAGAGGAAGTAGAAGCTTCATTGTTAGAGCAAAAAGGCATGGTGAGCAATTCATTACAAGATGTACCAATATCATGTAGAGAGGAATTGCAAGGACTAGCACACGACAATAAGGCATTTCGAGTAGAAGATGTGCTAATATCCACATGAGACTCACATGATTTTACCTTGGTGACCATAGCCTCATGAGCTAACTTTAACTCATCATGAGAGATTAGAAGATCATCATGAGTGCCTGAGAGCTTTTATGACTTTCTCCCAATTTCCCATAATTTCTTGTTAGCAAAGCAAGTTGAGCACATAGCTCAACATTCTCCTTCAAAATTGATGCTTCACATGAAATCGAGTTAGTAGCACGTACATCATTATCAATATGAGAGGAGCAAGTAGAACTTAGTGACTTCTCATGAGTTGATTGAAGCTCCTCATGAGACTTAGAGAGTTTTATGAGCTCTCCCTTGACACTATTGCATTCAAGGAGAAGGAGCTCAAAATCCTCTTTAAGCTTACAATGAGTAATGTTAATCTCTTCTTTTGAAGACCTCAAGTCACTAAGCGTTTCATGAGCCTTAGCAAGTTCATGTTCAAGCTGTTCACTTTTAGCTTCCTCATTGAGAAATAAACCATTACGTTTTTCAAAGCAAGCAAGAACATCTTGGAACCTTTTATAAGTGTTATTTTTAGCTCTGAAGAGTTTTCCCAATCTCATAGAGATTTTGAGTCAAGACTTCATCATCTTCCTCATTACAACTATCATCATTATCACTAAGAGAAGATGATACCTCGTCATTACCTCTTGCCATGAGGCACATGTGAACACAAGGGGTTGATGATGATTCTTTTGGAGAGGAGGATTCTTCATCAATCAAGCATGCCTCATCTTTATTGATTTCCTCTTGTGGTATGCCACATGTTGGTGAAGTGAAAGATGTTGAGGTATGCAAGTAATCGGAGGTGGAAGCAATAGAGAGCTCTTCATGATTTAAAAATGTGGAGAACTCCTCCATTAACTCCCCAAAAGGAATATTGTCTTCATGAAGATTGGACCCACCATATATATCTTCAATTTTGGTCCAAGCATCATGAGCCAATGAACAAGACGAAATTGACTTGAACACCTCGAAGCTTATAGCTTGGTGAATGATACTTAAAGCTTCACTATCAAGATGCATATCACCAAGTGACGGAGATTGTCCATCCTTTAGATTTGAATTCCCTACAACCACAATCCGCAAAGCATTTGGACCCATGGCCCGAAAGTGATAAAGCATGCGTAATCTCCACATAATGTAATTTGTGCCATTATGGCAAAATGTGTCATCATGCACTAGTTCACTAGTCGACATCGTTACTCTCTAGGCGGTTAAGCCTAATAAGGAGAGACCTAGCTCTGATACCAATTGAAAGGACCACGATGTCGCCTAGAGGGGGGTGAATAGGCGTTTTAAAATCTTTTACGGATTTGGCTATATCCTAATGCGGAAATAAACTAAGCGGATACTTTTCAAGCACAAATCCTAAATATACTAGGCTCACTAAGTGCACCAACAACTTAGCATAAACAAGATGAGAACAACGAGGATATGAGTAAGCACAAGTAAGTTACACAAACTTACTCAATGTATATCACGAGATATGGAAATGAATAATACAGACACCCACAAGTAGGGAATACAAGCTTACACAAATTGTATCACAATATATGGAATTGAATGATACAAGCAAACTCAAGTAAGCATTACAAGCTTACACAAGATATGTTACAAGCTAGCAGTTCACACTAAACACAAGATAGAACAATAGTAGGAAGTATGAATTGCGGACTATAAAGTGTTGGCCTAAATAATCTCTACGATATGGTAACCAACACAATATAATGAGGACAACAAGAATAGTGAATGCGCCGGTCAAGTTACCAAGGTAAACCACAAGTAAGGAGTTAGGGTTAGGGATAACCGAAGTCACAGAGACGATGATGTATCCCGATGTTCACTTCCTTGGAGGAAAGCTAGTCACCGTTAGAGAGGTGGATGTTACCACGAAGGCACACCAACGCCACGAAGGCTCACCCTATTCTCCTTGAGATATCACCACGGCGATTCCCAACCACTAGTGGAAGACCTTGAGGTGGCCTCCAAACCTTCACAAACTTTCCGGGGGACAAATCACAAGTTGATTCCTCACCGGATCACTCCTACCGCCTAGGAGTCTCCAACCTCCAAGAGTAACAAGATCAAGGGGGAAATGCTCAAGACTTGCTCAAATCACGAATTCCTTTGGTCAAGAGAAGGAGAGGAGTGGATCTATCACTTGATTGGAATCTCTCACAAGAACTCTCACAAATCTCTTCGGGATCTAAGATTTGAGGTAGGAGAAGGGAGAGGGAGCTTTTCTTCAAGTGTGGGTCAAGATAGTTGTGTTGCTCAACCCCTCCACGAAGTGGTGAAGGGATATTTATAGTATGGGCACAAATCTGGCCGTTGGGGGGGAATTTTGCTCAGGAAAGTGTCGGACGTCCGGTGGATTACCGGACGTCCGGTGACGTCCGACGGCTGTAGCACACCATCAGACGAATGTATCAGGATATTTGCGAAACAGGTTTGACGGACGTCCGACATTTTCCGGACGTCCGGAGACCGGACGTCCGGAACTTACCGGATTTCCGTCCGTTTGGTTCTGGATTGGCGCACCGGATTTCCGGACGTTACCGGACGTCCGGCCAAAATAACAGCAGGAACCCCAAAACTAAAACATGCATAACTTTCACATCCGGACTCCGATTTTGATGATCTTGGGCTCGTTTTGAAGCTATGGAAAAGCTCCAAGTCCTCAGATAGAGAACCACCCAAAATAAACCAAAATGGAGGGTTCAAATTATGCAAAGGTTAGATCATATATTTTGGGAAACTATTTGGCTTTGGCTTTTCTTTGGTATATAGGATATGAGTGGAATTGTGTATAGAAGATGTTGACTTGAGCAAATCCATCACAAACCCCTTTGATCCCCTCTTAATAGTGCGGGATCCCTATAACTCAAGAATCATAAAAATAGCTACACTACATAGCTATCAAGAATCCATTCTTGAGTGTATATGTTTCTTTGGTGGTCATCACTCCACAACACTAACGCCAAAGGAACTAATACCTTTGACACGAGCCGTTCACTTGAGCTTGATGTTGATGTTTCTTCTTGGCTCAAGATGAAGGCAAGACATTGGTGAAGTCTTCAAGTCTCTCCCTCATACACAATGTGGGGAAGCTTTGCTTTGTATTCATCTTCACTTATCCATCATGTGATCATCCACAAGCTTCAAGCATGTAATCCTTTTGGGATGGTTATCTTGAACTTGCCCTTGTCAACCATGATCACCAACACTTGATGTCGTCCTCTCATAGACACTTGAAATCTCTTTCTTGATGCGAGCCCATGAGAATCACCTAACCCTCAAAAACATAGACAACACATAGTATGGGTTAGTACACAGTGTGCAATTTATAATTTCTTATCATACCACAAGATCCTATGTGGTGCATCATTTGTGCTCGTGTGTTGACCATTTAGAGTTCGATCTTTTGAGCTTCATCTTGGTCAACCTATATCTCTACTCCATGTTTAATCTTGACGTCATGAAGGATATATTGGATTCTTCACTTGAATAGCTTGCTCAATTATGACTCAACACATGAGTCCATTATGATCATATCTTTGAGCCACTCCTAGAATTCATCATTCAAATCATCCTCTTTAAGATCTTGATCCATTATGGCTCAAATCATAGCTCTAAGCATGGAAACCCTTAAGATACTCCAATGAACTCCATTTTGATCATCTCGATGTAATTGTTGCTTCAAAGGAGTTTTCTTCCATTATTTTTCAATCATTTTCCAATGGGACTAATCTTCAAATGTATATCTCAATGCAAACATTAGTCCATAAGGATTGTCATTAATTAATTACCAAAACCACACATGGGGACTACATGTACTTTCAAGTTCTTTAAAAGAAAGACCTCAGTAAAGCTACTTACATATTGAGCATCAAGATCTATTGAGATAGATCAAGACGCTTGATAAGTTTTTCAATAAGTATATACCTTGTCAAGATTTTGAAGTAGTTCAAAATGGAACAGTCAAAGAAAAGTTCTTGCACTGTGTTGCAAAGGTGTGAAATTGAGTAAGACTCAAATCCCGACCACGGCAGAAAATAGAAAAGAGAATGAAAGTCATTCCCTATGCCTCAGTCATAGGTTCTATAAAGTATGCTATGCTATGTACCAGACCTATTTGTATACCTTGCTCTGAGTTTGGCAAAGGAATACAATTTTGATCTAATAGTACATCACTGGACAGCGGTCAAGAATATCCTTAGTGAGGACTAAGGAAATATTTCTCGATTATGGAGGTGATAAAAGAGCCCGTCATAAAGAGTTACAATAGTGCAAGCTTTTACACCGATCCAGATGACTATAAGTCTCAATCTGGATACATATTGAAAGTGGGAGCAATAAGCTATAGTAGCTCCGTGCAGAGCATTGTAGAAATAGAATATTTGCAAAATACATACGGCTCTGAATATGACAGACCCGTTGACTAAGCCTCTCTCACGAGCAAAACATGATCACACCTTAGTACTCTTTTGGGTGTTAATCACATAGCGATGTGAACTAGATTATTGACTCTAGTAAACCCTTTGGGTGTTGGTCACATGACGATGTGAACTATGGGTGTTAATCATATAAAGATATGAATATTGGTGTTAAATCACATGGCGATGTGAACTAGATTATTGACTCTAGTGCAAGTGGGAGACTGAAGGAAATATGCCCTAGAGGCAGTAATAAAGTTATTATTTATTTCCTTATATCATGATAAATTTTTATTATTCATGCTAGAATTGTATTAACCGGAAACATAATACATGTGTGAATACATAGACAAACATACTGTCACTAGTATGCCTCTACTTGACTAGCTCGTTGAATCAAAGATGGTTAAGTTTCCTAGCCATAGACATGAGTTGTCATTTGATTAACGGGATCACATCATTAGGAGAATGATGTGATTGACTTGACCCATTCCGTTAGCCTAGAACTTGATCGTTTAGTATGTTGCTATTGCTTTCTTCATGACTTATACATGTTCCTGTAACTATGAGATTATGCAACTCCCGTTTACCGGAGGAACACTTTGGTGCTACCAAACGTCACAACGAATCGGGTGATTATAAAGGACTACTACAGGTGTCTCCAAAGGTACATGTTGGGTTGGCGTATTTCGAGATTAGGTTTTGTCACTCCGATTATCGGAGAGGTATCTCTGAGCCCTCTCGGTAATGCACATCACTATAAGCCTTGCAAGCAATGTAGCTAATGAGTTAGTTACGGAATGATGCATTACGTAACAGTAAAGAGACTTGCCAGTAACGAGATTGAACTAAGTATTGGATACCGACGATCAAATCTCAGACAAGTAACATACCGATGACAAAGGGAGCAACGGATGTTGTTATGCGGTTTGACCGATAAAGATCTTCGTAGAATATGTGGGAGCCAATATGAGCATCCAGGTTCCGCTATTGGTTATTGACAGGAGACGTGTCTCGGTCATGTCTACATAGTTTTCGAACCCGGAGGGTCCGCACGCTTAAGGTTTCGATGATAGTTATATTATGAGTTTATGAGTTTTGATGTACCGAAGGAGTTCGAGTCCTGGATGAGATCGGGACATGACGAGGAGTCTCAAAATGGTCGAGATGTAAAGATCGATATATTGGACGACT